>PVKP010000565.1:0-168618 GCA_004027715.1 Plecturocebus donacophilus
GGTTGAAAGTTCTTTTCTTTAAGGATGTTGAATGTTGGCCCCCACTCTCTTCTGGCTTGTAGGGTTTCTGCTGAGAGATCTGCTGTGAGTCTGATGGGCTTCCCTTTGTGGGTAACCCGACCCTTCTCTCTGGCTGCCCTTAGCATTTTCTCCTTCATTTCAACCCTGGTGAATCTGATGATTATGTGCCTTGGGGTTTCTCTTCTTGAGGAATATCTTTGTGGTGTTCTCTGTATTTGCTGGACTTGAATATTGGCCTGCCTTACTACGTTGGGGAAGTTTTCCTGGATAATATCCTGAGGAGTATTTTTCAGCTTGTATTCATTCTTTCCATCACATTCAGGTACACCTATCAAACATAGATTAGGTGTTTTCACATAGTCCCATATTTCTTGAAGACTTTGTTCATTCCTTCTTACCCTTTTTTCTGTCATCTTGCCTTATTTTATTTCATTGAGTTGATCTTTGACCTCTGATATCCTTTTTTCTGCTTGGGGAATTTGGCTGTTGAAACTTGTGCATGCTTTGCAAAGTTCTCATGTTGTATTTTTCAGCTCCATCAATTCACCTGTATTCCTCTCTAAGTTGTTTATTTTCACTAGCATTTCGTCAAATCTTTTTTCAAGGTTCTTAGTTTCCTTGCATTGTGTTAGAATATGTTCTTTTAGCTCAAAGAATTTTCTTATTACCCACCTTCTGAAGCCTGATTCTGTCAATTCATCACATTCATTCTCCATCCAGCCTTGTTCCCTTGCTGGTGAGGAGTTGTGATCCCTTGTAGGAGGAGAGGTGTTCTGGTTTTGGGTGTTTTCATCCTTTTTGTGCTGATTTCTTCCCATCTTTGTGGATTTATCCACCTGTCGTCTTTGTAGTTGTTGACTTTCAGATTGGATCTCTGAGTGGACATTAATTGATGAAGTTTGTTGATGATGAAGTTATTTCTTTCTGTTTCTTAGTTTTCCTTCTAACATGCAGGCCCCTCTGCTGTAGGACTGTTGAGGTCCACTCCAGGCCCTGCTTGTCTGGGGATCACCTGCAGCTGCTACAGAACAACAGTAAGGGTTGCTGCCAGTTTCTTCTTCTGCTATCTTTGTCCCAGAAGGATACTCGCCAGATGTCAGTCTGATCTCTCCTTTATAAGGTGACTCTTTGGATATACGGGGGTCAGGGAGCTGCTTGAGGAGACAGTCTTTCCTTTATAGGAGCTCATGTGCTGAGCTCTGAGCTCCATTGTTCATTCAGAGCTGCTGAGCAGGTACGTTTAAGTTTGCTGCAGCAGAATTCATAAACCTCTTTTTTTTCCCCAGGTGCTCTGTCCCAGGGATTTAGAGCTTTATTTATGAGTTTCTGTTTGTGCTGCTGCCTTTTTTCAGGGCTGCTCTGCCCAGCCAGGAGGCAGCCTAGTCACTGTCTGCCTGCAGAGGCTTTGCTGAACAGCTGTGGGCTCCACACAGCTGCCATGTGAACTTCCCTGCAGTCCTGTTTATACAGGTATAGTTAGAACTGCCTCGGCAATGGTAGCCCATCTCTATATTGGCGGACTCTCTCTGTAATGGCAGGCTTCCTCGGCAATGGCGGGCTGCCTCAGCAATGGCGGACTATCTCCGTAGTGGTGGACTGCCTCGGTAATCGTGGACGCCCCTCCCCCACCGAGCTGAACCATCCCGGGTTCAGCTGCGCTTACTGTGACTCTCTCAATCCAGAGCGTTTGAGATTGCTGTTTTTTTGTGGGGGTGGGACCAGCTGAGCCTGATCACCTGGCTCCCTGCCTCAGAGCCCTATTTTTTTGAGTTGAACAGGCAACTCTGTGTCCCAGGTTTTCTAGTTGCCTGTTGAAAAGGGGCCAGGATCTGTGTGATTTCCCATCCAGTGACCCACTGCACTGGCTGAAACAGCCATGCTGAGATTCGTGGTGCTTTTTTGCCAGGGAATCTCCTGGTCTGACTCCCTGTTTCAGTCCCCCTTTTTTTAATCAGTTGAATGGGTGACTGTCTGTCCTAGGAGCTCCAATCACTAGCTAAAATGGCACCCAGACCTGTGTATTTTGTGCAGAGAACCACTGAGCTGGACAAAACAGCTGCACAGGCCAAAACAGCCATGCCAGCCCAAACAGCAGTGCTGGTGACCCGTGGGACTCCTCTGCCTGGAAATCTCTTGGTCTGTGGGCGATAAAAATCCGTCTGGAAATGAGGCGTCCACTTACCCTCCATGCTTTCACTGTGAGCTGCAATCTTGAGCTGCTCCTATTCGCAATGCCAGTTTTTAAAGAATTAGAAAATCACATACTAAAATTCATATGGAGCCTGAATTTTAGGGTTCCTCAAAATAGCCTGAATAGCCAAAGGAATCCTAAGCAAAGAAAACTAAACTGAAGGCATCACATTACCCAACTTCAAACTATACTACAGTGCTACAGCTGCCAAAACAGAATGGTACTGGTATAATTGTAATGGTAGACAGCTTAGAAAAACCAGAAATAACGCCACATGTTTTTAATTATCTGATTATTGATAAAGTTGACAATATCAAGCAATGGGGAAAAGCATTCCTGTTTAATAAATGGTGCTGGAACTGGCTGGTCATATGCAGAAAACTGAAGCTGGATCTCTTCCTTTCACCATATGCAAAAGTCAACACATGATGAATTCAAGATTAAATGTAAAATCTAAAACTGTAGAAACTCTAGAAGAAAATATAGGAAATTCCATTCTGGTCATTGACCTTGGCAAAGATTTCATGACGAAGACTCTAAAAGCAATTGCAACAGAAACAAAAATAGACAAGTAGTATCTCATTAAACTAAAGAGCTTCTGCACAGCAAAGTAAACTATCAACAGAGTGAACAGACAACCTACAGAGAGGGAGAAAATATTTGTAAACTATACATCCAACAAAGGTATAATACTCACTATATATAAGGAACTTCAATCACAAGAGAAAAACAAACAAAAAAACCCATTTTAAAATAGGCTTGAACAGACACTTCTCAAAAGAACATACAAGTGGCCAACAAGCACATGGAAAAAAAATACCCAACATCACTAATTATTAGAGAAATGTAAGTCAAAACTACAATGTGATACCATGTCACATCAGTCAGAATGGCTATTATTAAAAAGTCAAAAAATAGTATAACAGATGTTGGTAAGGATCCAGAGACAAGGATATGCTTATATACTACTGTTTGGAATAAAAATTAGTTCAGCCATTGTGAAAAGTATTTTGAAAATTTCTCAAAGAACTTGAAACAGAATTAACAATCCCATTGTAATGACCCAGCAATCTCATTACTAAGTATAGACCCAAAGGAATATAAATTGTTCTACCATAAAGACCCATACATATGTACATTCATCAGAGTAGTTTTCAGAATAGCAAAGACATGGTATCAACATAGATGCCCATCAACAGTGAACTGGATAAAAAAGTGGTACATGTATACAATGGAACACTACACAGCCATAAAAAAATGAAATCAAATCCTTTGGTACAAACATGAGAGCAGCTGAATCATCATTTTAAATAAATTCACACAGAAACAGAAAACAAAATACCACATGTTCTCAATCATAAGTCAGAGCTAAACACGAGTACACATGGACACAAGGGGAACAATAGATGCCAGGGCATAATTGAGGGTGGTGGGTGGAAGAAGTGCAAAGATTAAAAAACTGTCTATTAAGTTCTATCTTGTTAGCTTTGTGACAATATCATTTGTACATCAAACCCCAGCAACATGCAATTTACCCATGTAACAAACCTACACATATACATCTTGAACCTAAAAGTTATAAGAAAAAATAGGTAGATAGATATAGATGAGAGAGAGATAGAGAGATAGATGATAGATAGATAAAAGATTAAATGAAATAATAATAATGGTGGAGTCCTAATTTAATCGGATTGGTAGCTTAATCAAAAAAGGGTGAGAGAGAGGTGGGAAGAGACACCCAGAAAGAGATCTCTATGTGCAGGTACCAAGGAAGGGTCATGTAAGCACACAGTGACAGTCCAGACCCTTGAAAGCCTGGAAGAAAGCTCTCAGCAGACCCTGCCCATGCTGGTGCCTTGATTTGAACTTGCAGCATCCAAAGCTTAAAAAAAAAAGTTTTTGTTGTTTAAGCTAACACAGTATTTGGTATGCTAGATTGAGCAGAATAATACACGAGATACAAGCAAAATTCAAATAAATGTAATTGTTATGCATTTTACATTATGTACCAAATATGTATTATGTTCATAATACACTTAATAAATATAAATAAAGTTAAAATTTAAGGAAAATATGAAAGCACATACTATAAAAATAACAACAACCCAAAAAAAGCCTCATCTTTTCATAACATACAGCAAAAGCTTTATGTTAAATATCAGTATTAGACAAAGTATTTCATGACATAAATCTAAAAAGTTTATTGAATCAGGGACTCAGAGCAATAATAAATATATTTTTACCTAAAAATAAAAAAACAAAAATTTATTTTAAATGGATGGACTTATAGGAAAAAAGTCATCTCCTAAGTTATAATGGGCAGTTTTTTATTAAAAATCATTTACTAGTGTTGAAAAAAATTTTAACCATATGATAAATAAAATTGACCAACTGGCATGTGTAGAGCATTATGCAACTTCAGAAAGCACAGTCTTTTAGAACACCAATAACTTAATCATAAAAATTAACAAAACTTTGTCAATAAAGCAATATTAAATATAAAGACTATAAAGCTCATTCTTCTCTGATACGCAGTTAATCTAGAAATATATAAAACTCTAGAAATCTCCAGATGTTTCAAAGTGAAAAAATATATAGTTATTAAAAACCTGGAAAAACAAACTATAATGGAAATAGGTAAATATGTTGAATTTAGTCAATACAAAAAATAATACATATTAAAACTTTGGGGTACAGTCAATATTAAAGATATTAGATATTCTTTAAATTATTTGAATAACAGTACCTGGCTCATACATAGTTATCATGTACTGAACAAGTTTAAAAGGAGCCAGGTGCTGTACTGAGTCACTTACTAATCATGAAACTGCTGAAATATTGCTATTATGGACCCTCTACTAATTGAAGGAAATGAGGCTTAGAAAGGTTAAATAACTTGTTCAAGTTCACTGAGTTAAAATTTAAAAAAAAGGTACTGAGACTATTACGGAAAAGTCATTATGTAGGGATAATGTGATCAAAACTATACCATTTTTATATTTATATGATTATCTTTTCCTTCAACTAAGATTTTATCAGCCTTATCATCATTGCTTCAGTAATGTGATTTAGTAGAAGGAAAGTAAATATAGAATACAAATAAATATTCTGGCTTTGGTTTTGAAGTCCTGAAGCCTTAAGAAACTCTAGGTAAGAGAGAGATTCGGGAGAAACATAAGAAGTGAAATTAGGTCTCTCCCTCCTGCTAATGGCCTGCTTCCTTAAAATAACTGAACAGAGCTACAGAGAGAGAAGAAAAAAAATGGAGAAGAGATGAAAAGAGACAAATCCTATCTGCCATTTCCTAGGTAGGGCTCAAGGAGCCAGCAACAGTTTGTGATGGAATGACTGACACTGAAAGTGTGTAGACATAGATAATTTTGAACAGCCTCACAGATATTGCTTATATTTATCATTTTTCAGTAGCAAATTAAACTTTCAGTAATGATGGTACCAAAATCACTGGTGCCTTGTTGAGGGAGTCCATGTTTGAAACTATGTTTGGGTTACATTCCTGCCAGCTGGCTGTTTTGCTCATGAGATAATTAAGTCCTGTGCTGAGTGGAGAAGAACACTCACAAATATATGAAGATTGGGTTAGCTTGCCCACTGGGTTAGTAGGAACACTTTTATCATGGGAAATGATCTTGTGTTCATTCACAAAATGTATTATAAAAGAAAACCTAACTTCAAAATGTAAAATAAAGTACCCATTGCAAGAGAGGTTTCCAAATTGGTGATATGTATATGAAAAAGTGTTCAATTTATCACCAGAGAATGCAAATTAAAATCAAACTGCTAGCAGATTGAATTAATGAAACTGAATCAATGAATTGAATACCAATACAACCACAAATAAATGACAAAATGAAAATTCCTGCTATGAACGTCAGAGTTGAAAAGATGAAATGTTCAGAATTTCATGGTTTGCAGGAATTTAAATTAGTATAACCAATTTATAAAATGAGTTTGTCAAAACTGCTCAAATACTCCCTACCACAGAATGGATTAATCTTATACTCATACAAGGAAATACTACACTGTATTGAGAGTGAATAATTTACAGTATATACAACAATCTTGCTAAACCTCACAAACATGTAGTGAATGGAGACAAACTCAAAATAGTATGTATTTTATAAAAAATATAAAATGGGCAAAACTATTATAACTTATATTAACTGATTAACTTATTACTGATATATAATTGATCAGTTAATATTATAATGACTAATTATAAGTTATAAGTGAGAAAAGCAGTTAAGACAGAGAAGGGGAAGTAATTGGAGGGGAGCATAAAGGGAGATCCTGATGCCAAGTTAATATAATACTGTTTTTACAAAATTTTGTTCTGGTTGCTAAAATTCATTGATGTCTATATTTGGTATAATGTTGATCATTTCCTATATATTATCATTCTCTATAAATTAAAAAAACTAATTCAGAGAGCATTTTTTCAGAAAATGAGGATATAAATATAAATGTTTTTTAGTTCTAAATGTAACAATTATTAGGTAGACTTAGTTAAGAATTTTATTTCTTGTCCTCCTATAATTTCTCTCATGGACCAATTGTCTGGACCAGTATTCCGTGTTCTTTAGACTTAATATGGAACTGGATTAAGTTTTACATAGCTATGGGTTTTAATCTTTCTCCAGAACAGAAATACTTGGTCTATGAGGTAAATTAGTAAAATCTTTCTAGAAGAAAGATTCAAACTATGCACATATGACATGCAGGACCCCTTTTGTCCAAGTATGACACTTCACCTTCAGTCAAGTTGTTCTGGGTATTACAGGGAATGGTGGTACCAAACCCTCTAGCACAGTGACTTATGTCATATGTATGCTATGCTAATCATATATTCTTATTAGTTTGCCTATTGACTTTATCTTTTGGAATAACTAATTCAGCAAGTTAAAATCTGACTCTTCAATGTAATAAAACAATATTAGAGATCTAATTCTTCTGCTAACTATGGTAAGTACCATTTCCACTTTGTTTTTGTTGGAAAATTGTAGCCACCTCTGCTTGGCAATCCTTAGTCCCTTCCAAAACAATTGAAAATAGGGAGCACATGTTTTAATTGAAGATCTTCCTACCAGCATACACAGTATGGTAAAACTGCATAGGACTATTAAGATTGTGACACACTCCCCCAAGTTATAATGCAGGACAAGTCTTTCAAATCTCTCTCTCTCTTTTTAAATTAGTCACCTTTAGAGGGAACATAAGCACATAATGAATGCAAAACATTTCCATCTCCCAAGTTTTTAAAGTAGCTTTTACTATATTGTATGAACTCATTTCTGTCCTACAATATCTATAGTACAGATTTAGATCTAGGTTTGCTTTAGCTAAGCCAGAAAGTTAAACTGCAGCTGTCTACCGGAGCTAGAATGTTGCACACATAACATCGTGGTAGGATATCGCTATCAATATGTTCTGACTGAAGCAAAATTAAACTGAACCTTCCTTGGTCCAGCACACTCGGATTCTATTTGCAAGATTCTAGATACAGAAGAGCCAGTGCCTTTGGGGTATAATCTTTCTCTGATCTACTATAATTTTCTTTTTAACACCCAGACTATGTTGGGCTCAAGGTCCAGCAACTGTGTGAGCAAAAAGAGGTTGTGGAAATTGAAAAAAAACATATATTGAATTTCTATACTTTATTCATGTGTACTTTTTAATAGTATAATTTTATTTTTATTTCTTTCTGCAGGGGAATAATAGGCAAAGGGCTATTTTTTTATCCATGAGAAGAGACTCTTCAGTCCCATGGTGATTCCCAGGTGCAAGGTAAACTGGAAAAAAAAAAGTCTTCATCAAAGGATTTAAAGCAATCATGATTAGTTTTCTAGGCCTGGAGATAACGGCAGTTCTGAGTGAAATTAGGCTCTTCTGCCAAGTGGGAAAAAAACGTGTAGGGTAATATTATAGGCAAACAACGAACAATGTCTGCAATATCATGGCATTTATCATGTTCATACAAGGGAGGGAGAAGGCAATATTGAGAAATCTTGTATAGAATTTATTATTTATTTATGCATTTAATTTCTGGTCAATCATAATTTTCATTTATTCATTTGGCATAATGGATTTCACTGAGTGAGTATTCTTAAAATTGTCTCCATCTTCTTTGAAACTACTAACCATGTACATCTTGCCAAAACTATAATACCTGTATATTATTTTTCTGTCCTCTTTACTGCAAGTTGAGTGTGAAGTTTGAGGATTGCATGAGGTGAGTTGACAGATTCACTGATGAAGAATGCAGTTTTCTGTGGCATCTGGGCTCTGCAATGTCCCTGAGTTTTGAAATGCCATGTACTAGGACTAAATTCAAAAATCTGATGGAGTTTACTGATTCTCCACTTCAGTGCTATTCCCTAAAAGATGGAAAGCTTAGTGGCCCTTTTTATCCCTGACAAGGAACAATATAGGTATGCAGAAGGTTCTCAAAGATTTGCCCTTGACTTATGTGCCAGTTTCTATGTTGATAGGGGACGTGTGATTATGTTGTTGACTTACCTTCTTCCCCAGTTTCTGCTTGTTTGAAACCACAGCTTTTCTATATAAGGTTAATAATATACACTAGCATTTTCCTGCTTATTTCCTTGGCAGTAAGTTTAGGCATAGGTTTATAAATATTTCTGAGTTCATGATATTCTTGCTGTTTTTTTATTACTGGTATTATTTTGGTTAGTTTTAGTTACTATTTTATTACATTAAATATTGGGAGAAAGAAATGCTTTCAACCTGTTGTACAACATCATCTTTGCAAAAGTGTCTTCTGATCAAATAATTTTTCTGTGGATTTTAATTAATAATACAGTAAACAAAGTTTCAGAATTGTTATTAAAATACTTTAAAATTTATCTTTTTGTATTCCTACTGACAGCATTCTAAAAGACCCTTTAACTCAAAACAAGATGTGTGCAATGATTTTCTGAGAGCATGCTTTAAATTTTTTCCATTTTTCCTTAAGATCTGTAATAATTTTATTGCTCCTCAGCTTAACTTTTAGCCTGGAATTTATGGCCTTCAATAGAACTTGCCTTCTCTTACTTTATCTCCTGTTGTTTTTCCTCCCAAGTAAGGCAGGACTGTAGTAATTTGCATGTTAACTCAGTACACTTGATAAGGTCACATTAAGTGCTGTGCTAAATCAGAACCCAGGTCATATCAAGGACTAGCAATAATGAGGCTGAAACAGAGTTATGACACATTTTATTGAAGTGCTAAGGGGATATATGCATGCTGCCACACTTTTCCCTATTGTTTGTATCTTAGCTGAAAACTGGCTTTCTCCCTAATAAGTATTGCCTTTCATCTAAAGGTCTACTTGAGTGATTTCACTCTTGAAACTTAATTGAATTGTTACAAATTCTGAGCCATTTTCTAAACTCCTGTAAACATTATGTGTCTAAGCCACTTATTTGATGTTTATCACATTCTTTTTATGAAGATATATGATTATATATATATGTTTATTATATATATATAAATATATATATTTGTGAGCTCTTTCTCTTAACATGTACTGTGCTTTTTTATTGCAATGCTATGTGTCTTTTATCTCTGTGGTATTTTCAGGTTCTAACACTAGACATTGTACACAGTTGGTGTTCAGCCAGTACTTACTGATGATGAAGATAATATATAGTTTTATTTTTCTTCTGAAGGTGAAATATGAGTATGTCCGTAAACAAAAACAAAATGTCTCTAAAAATGTGTATAACATTCACAGTAATAAAAATGACCTGAATGTGGACATTAAACTCTCAAATTCTTATTTTTTATCACTTTAACTTTTGGGACATCTTTGTTCCTAAGATACTCTAGAGCTAAGGGTAGTGGTTCATTGGATTAGATGTATTACCAGGGCAGAAAGATTTATGTTTATAATAAGTGTCAGGAAATGTCATTTTTTCCTATGTTGGTAAAATCGCAGATCTCATGTAATTACAAACTTAAAAATAGCATAATAATTTTCTCATGAAATTTATGAAATATTATTTAAATACACTGAAATATGCCTTCAAAAGGGTTGCATTAGTGATAAGTAAAAAGCTCCCTGAGGGAAAAAAAAAGAAAGGTGAGGGATGTGGATTAAGGAAGGATTCAGCTACATCATAAACCTAATATGGAGAAAATAATAGAAACTAATGAGTAACTAAAACCAGAAAATAAATCATTTAGAAATATGGTTAATTTTTCTGTTTGCACAAGCTCACATAGACACCTGTCATTCACCTCTTCTCTTGATATTTGATTCATTCTTTCCTGCTCTTCAGGATGACTCCTTATGCTTCTTTAGCACATGGTAGTTCCATATAATATTTAATCCATTCTTAAGAACTTCAAGAAATAATACCTGACAATTAATCCTGGCTTCTCAGAAAGAAGTATACGGCCTAGTTTGGGAAAGCTATCCACCACTCATGGAAAAATATATACTTCCTAAAATGGCAGCAATAACATCTCCCGTGTCATGTTCTATTTTTATAATGAGATGGTTATACCTTTTCCATCAAAAAGCAGGGGTTTATGTTTCACCCTCTTGAATCTGGGTAACTTTGTGACTATGATAGCCAAGACTCTATGTGGCTTCCCAGGCTTGGTAATAAAAGGCCATGCCCTTTCTGCTATGGCTCTTATTGCAACGCACACTAAGAACTCAGCAAGCATGTGCAAGAAAGCTCAGGTCCCGTGAAAGAATTTTAACTGGCAGCCCCAGCTGCCCTCCCAGCCGACAGCCCAGTATCAACTGTATGTGTAAGAAAGCCTTCGAAAGAACTGCAGCCTCACCAGTGATCAACTATTAACTTACGAGAGATTTTGAGTAAGAGCTGCCTAACTAAGCCTGGTTCAACCCCAACACCATGAAGATAATACAAAATGATTGTTATTAGGATAAACCACTACTTTTTGTGATGATTAATTAAAATCAAGTTTAACGGTAGCATGAGGCAAACAGGGAGAAGGGAGCCCTTGCCTTACAAACAAAGGTACAGGAGCACACCTCAACTCAAAGATGAGAGGTTAGAAAAACAAGTCATCAGAAAAGTTGTCTGTAGTATCTATATTACATCAATAATGATACTTGGTAATTCTGGGTTAGTAAATATTCAGAGTAGTCAGGGTGAGTGTCGGCTTAGGTACCAAGACAGGGCTGCTAACATAATTGTTTCAAATTAGAAATTCACTCTGTAGAATTTTTCTATGCTCGCATTTTTGATCAAACAAATTAACAAATATTTACTGAGGCTGTACCATGGATCAGGTAGCATCCTAATCTTGGGGTACAAAGACAAAAAGGCATGGTTGGTTTTATTTAGGAAGGCATCTGGTTATAAAACATGTAAAAAATAGTTCAATAAATTGTTTAAAATACCATAATAAAAGAAGTATGAGTACATTAGAGCCACCATAGAAAGGCCAGTTCTTTGTACTGGGCATTCAGGAATGGGTCAAGCATCAAGAAACATGTTATGCAGAAGATTATTACTGAGCTGGCATGTAGAAGACACTTCATGAGTCTTGCATATTCAAAGGATTAAAGGTTTTATATATATATATATATATATATATATATATGAGCACTGTTTCACTAAAATTTTTATCACACATGCTTGATATTATTAATGCTAATTTGGCTTTATATTTGTATTTACTTTAAATAAAATATGACTAAAATAACATTATTAATATTAAATTGTATCTCTAGTAGTAAACATGTATAGCATTATAAAGATATATTTACATTTTTGCATCTATTCTTAAGCAGCAACACATATCTGAAACTTCAAAATTATTGATGTTAGGACTACTGCAATCCTTTTTTTTCTTTGTCTGTGGTCTCTAGGGACACATGGTAACATAAATTGGAAGAATCCTTTGTCCAGTAAAGCAAGAAATAATATTGAGTATAAGGCATGTATCATACCATGAGAAATAAGTGTGGTCTCAGGATTGAGGGGTTTCAGAGTTTTCCAAATTCAAAATTAAAATAAATTTTCATCTCCTAACTTACGAATTTTATCTCTCTTTACCGACACCCACAGCCAAAGACTGGGAAGGGAAGGAGAAAAATAATTTTATGGAGATTGCTCAATTCTCAATAAATTATGTGTAAAGCCTACCATTAATTCATTTTTGAAAATTAGATGTAATCATTTCCAAACTCATTAATTCTTTAATCCTGAATTCTATATTGTAATCTTAGATTGGAAACAACATGTATAATTTTTAACTAATTATACTCATTCCTTCATTGCTAGTTTATAACTTCCAGGACCTGTGTCCACCATTGGATCTTGAACAAAAATAGCATCCAAGAGAACATCCTTCCACATGAAAAAATAACTTAGAACACACCAATATTGAAGAGAGAAAAATTTTGGAAGAAAGTAATCATCTGGCAGTGCCTGCAACACAATAGAAGGCATTTTCAAATTTCCTTACCTCAGCCCTAATTTTTAGTATATTTGGAGCTATGATGAGTGGTACTGAAGTTTTTGTTGTGATTAGAAAATTAAAGAGACGCCGGGTATGGTGGCTCACGCCTGTATTCCCAGCACCTTGGGAGGCTGAGGTAGGTGGATCACCTGAGGTCAGGAGTTTGAGACTAGCCTGACCGACATGGTGAAACCCTGTCTGCACAGAAAAAAAAAAAATATATATATATACACACATCCGGGTATGGTAGCACATTCCTGTAATCCCAACTACCTGGAAGGCTGAAGCAAGAGAATCCCCTGAACCTGGGAGGTGGAGGTAGCAGTGAACTGAGATGGTGCCACTGCTCTCCAGCCTGGGCAACAGAGTGAGACTCCATCTCAAAAAAAAAAAAAGATGAAAGGGAAAAGAAAATAGCTCTAGTGCCTTCTTTTCCCTATCTTTCTTAGTGTCACTCTTATTTTACAACTCTAACTCTTGTTGTTGTTATTTTCCTTATCGTCAATTGAAATGTTAGAAATATTACATTTTAATAATTGTTCTATGAAGAAAAAAAAGAACAAAGTATTTCTCATATAAAACAAATTTTCTCTAAAACAATATATTCCTTAATATTAAACCAATGCATTTCTGTTAAGGGGAAATAATCCTAAGAGATACAATTAATTTACTCTTAGGGTTTAAAGAATGAGAGATGTGATTTAACTGGATGGTGGAAAAAGAAATAGGGGGATCAGAAAAATTTTATAAAATGGCATTATTAGTGGTTTTCCTTGAAGGATAATAAAATTGAAGCACGCAGAAATCTATGGCTACACAGAAGAAAGGTCATATAAAGCCGACAGTCTAAAAATGGCAAAATAAAGAAAAAGTTCATGTCACACACAAGAAAGTATTCCACTAGGCACTGTTAGAGGTTGAATTATGTCTCCCAAAAAAGTTTTACACTGAAATCCTAACCACCAATAACTCAGAATGTGACCATATTTGAAAATAAAGTCTTTACAATGGTAATTAAGTTAAAACAAGGCCATTACTGTAGGACCTAATGCAGTATAATTTGTGTCCTTAAGAGGATATTTGGACACACACACATGAACAGAAGGAATAGAAACTACAGGGAAAAGATGGCTATTTACAAGCCAAGAGGAGAGGCCTGGAACAAATCCTTTCTTTGCAGCCTTAAGAAAAATTTGGTCTCAGACTTCTACCCTCCAGAATTACAAGAAAATAAATTTATGATGATTAAGCCATGCAGTCAATATTACTTTGTTGAGATAGCCCTAGCAAACTAATGCAGACACCTTATGAGATGCTTTTAAGTGGTACCTGGCTGGCCATTTTTACCTCAAGTTTATGTGTTTATTAAAATGTATACTAAAAATCAACAAATAACTATGATTTCAAACCCAATCTAAATTAGCATATTATTAATGCTATTGATTTTAACAAGGCAATGGTAAATAAAAGTAGATGAAGGAGGGATTTATCTAAAATCATTATAAATGCAAATATCATATAAATTATAAAAAATGTTACATAAATAGTAAACAAAGCTCTTGAGGATGGTAATGTTAATAAAATGCTTAAATTCTAGACACAGTTAAAAATATTAAAGGGAATTCAGTCTATACTCAGCATTCTTAGAATTAATGATTTTAATTTAGGTATTTTAAAATAGTACTAAAGTCTACCACAGGTAAGAATTTGTAATTTGTTAACATATAAATCTGAATTACATGTACTGTGAAGCTAGTAGGTACAAGTAAGATAATAGGCTAAAGAAGAAACATAACAAGCTGACAGTATTGGCATATAAGGGCTGCTATAATACTGTTTAAGCCTTCTCTTTAAGAGTTACAAGGTTATATAAATTTGTAGGTATGCTTTAATTAATTAAATGACATCAGGATATTTGCCATTTTAGAAATTTAATGAGTCCATTGTTTTTTCTATATTCCACTGCTTAGCATAATGCATACCTTGATTGTTTTGTCTTAATTGAATTGAAGAAATATACCTAATTGATATGAAGCATCTGCTATTATGATTTATAGGACTAGAAACTGTTATTGAGAATAGCTTATGATGTCAAAATTATGGACTAAAAAGTTTGGAATTTAATATTGGTTCAATAAAGTGCTTGAAGTTTCTTTTCAGCAAAGAAAGCATTTATTCTCAGCTAATGCAGAAACTGATGCAATATGACCTTTGATGCAGTAGATCACAGGGAAGAAACTAAGTCAGATGATAAAAGGGCTGTTGAATAACATAGGCTAGACAAAGAGTTTGAAATCATTATATTCTGATAAAAACATTGATGAAGAAGTTTGGAGAGTGTCCTGAAGTATATCCTAGTACTCTTCTGAGGTGGATGACAACAGAGTTTAATAAAAGACCAACAGAGTTTAATAATATCTGTGAGCTGGGAGAAGTAATGGACAAGGAAAGAGAGCTAAGAAAGAGCAAAAGGAGAGTAGAGGTGCGCTGTAGTTCAGCAAAATTTGTCTTTTGGCTGGAGCTGCTTCAAAACCTAACTGTAGACTGATAGGAAAATAAAACATAATTTATACACTTTAATACAAACAAAATATCTTTTACCTCTATGGATTCAATTTTAACAAACTCAAAAACCTAACTGTAGACTGATAGGAAAATAAAACATAGTTTATACACTTTAATATAAACAAAATGTCTTTTACCTCTATGGGTTCAATTTTAACAAACTCAGCAAGGAAGAAGGAAGCTCCATAGAAAATTTGCCCTTCTTTTTCTTTTCCTTTCTCTCAGATTTAGCAGGTGGTTCAGAGGGAAATTGCTGCAAAAAGTTACTTGGCATATTTAATTCCTTCAATCCTTCTATGTTGGTGGATACTATGACTATCATTATGACATTATCTATTATACCTGTGATTAATGCAATTCATTTGAAATACATTCTAAGCATCATTAAGTTCAAAATCTCATTTACAATTGAAGTGGAATATTTAACATTTATTTAACAGATTACTTACAATCTCTCGAGTAGTATTATGGAGAAATAAAAGGATAATATAGTTATTAAAATTCAAACTTAAAGTTATGTCATTAAATATTACCTGATGATGATAAAATATACTTTAAAGTGCTACACATTTACATCACATTTATAATACATAGTTTCATATTGAATATCTCAACTAATTCTCATAGTAAAACAGTAATACAGTCCTCACTATCATTTAATTTGTAAGAAAACAAAAGCTCAGGGAGATATTGCATATCCAAGATAACATACCTACTAAATGGCCAGACAAGACTGAAATCCCTGCCTCCTTATTCCATGGAAGCTTCAACATCCTTACAGGAATAATGTAGGCACACACACACATACACACACACACACACACACATAAACACACACACACATACACAAAGACACACACACACACCTGCAAATTTTAAAATACATTTTTTAGGATTATACTATTTTCATTTCTGTTTTCCATAAACAACTTTCTATTTTTTCCATGATTCATCTTCCTTTAATCTAACAAAGATGCATGCATTCATATCCAAAACTTTCTAAAGTACAAAAAAAAAAATTGGAACTGATAGCCATCTTTAATTGGCAGCAAAATTGATAGAGTTGAGGAATAGCTGCAACATATTTGTACTCTCCTTCCTTGCTCACACTGATTTTTCAACTCTGAACATAAAAGCTTTTGACCTGTTAATAGTATTATAAAAATATTTAATTTGAATGGCTTTCCATGACCTTTCTCTTTTTCTCCATCTACATATGCTACATAAATAGTACCACACTAATTAAGATTGCATTTGAATAGTTAGATTATTAAATCTAACTAACCTTATTTTAGCTACTAAAAGAGTACAAAACAGAAACCCAAAATAAGCTAACCGGGTACTCAATTACAAATACATATGTTTGGAGTTTACTTCTGGGAAAACAAAGTAATTAAATCAGAAACGAAAAAAATAGTTTGACCAAATGAAAATAGAGACACAACCTACCAAAATATTTGGAATACAGCAAAAGCAATGCTCAGGGGAAAGATTATGGCATGAAATTCTGAATAAAAAAGTTGAAAAGATCTCAAATTAACAACCCAATGTCATACATCAAAAATCTAGATAAATAAGGACAAACAAAACACAAAGCTAGCAGAGGAAAAGAAACAATGAAGATCAAAGCAGATCTAAATAAAGTTGAGACCAAAAAATGTACAAAAAAATCAATGAAATAAGAAATTGACCCTTTCAAGGGCTAAACAAAATTGATAATGCACTAACTAACCAATAAAAAGGAGAGAAGATTCAAATAAGCACAATAAGAAATGGCAAAGGAAACATGGCCACTCATATCACAAAATTTAAAAAAGATTATCAGAGACTGTTACTGCTACTGAGTTTTCAGATACAGGGGTAGGCTCAGAGGATGTTTTTCCAGGTTCTTGGTCTCTCACTCACCCATGAATGGGAGAGGGGACCACAGCAGGCACGCTTGTAAGAAAATATCAAACCCCAAAGAGTTTTGCAGAAAAGTGATTTATTTAGGCAGAGAGAAAGAGAGAAAAAGGAGAAGGAGAGAGAGAGAAATAGCTAGCTCTCATACTGAGTGAGAAGGGTTCCTAGAGGAGGAAACCCAAGAAGGAAACCTCCTCTCACACTGAGTGAGCAAATCCAGAGAGATGGAATCCAGGAGAGAGAAAGCAGCTGCCACTAAGAGTGGAAGGGGACCCCAGAGGGGGAACATCTGCTGGATAAATTGGCTAGGCATATGCAGAAGAGCAAAACTGGCCACTATCTTTTACCATATACAAAAATTAACTCAAGATGGATTAATGATTTAAATATAAATACCGAAGCTATAAAAATACTCAAGGAAAACTTAGGAAAATATTTTCTGGATATTGGCATAGGCAAATCATTTATGACTAAGATTTCAAGAGCAAAGGCACACACACACACACACACACACACACACACACACACACACACACACACACACACACACACACACACACACACACACACACCAAAATTGACAGGTGGGACATAATAAAACTAAAGGGCTTCTACACAGCAAAATAATGGGTAGATTGCAAATTTTTCCCATTCTGTTGGTTGCAGGTTCACTCTAATGATAGTTTCTTTTGTTCTGCAGAAGCTCTTAAATTTAATTAGATCTCATTTGACTACTTTGGCTTTTGTTGCCATTGCTTTTGGTGTCTTAGTCATGAAGTCCTTGCCTTTGTCTATGTCCTGAATGGTATTGGCTAGGTTTTCTTCTAGGGTTTTTATGATGTTAGGTCTTATGCTTAAATCTTTAATCCATCTGGAGTTAATTTTTGTATAAGGTGTAAGGAAGGGGTCCAGCTTCAGCTTTCTGCATATGACTGGCCAGTATTCCCAACACCGTTTATCAAATAGAGAATCCTTTCACCCTTGCTTGTTTTTGTCAGGTTTGTCAAAAATCAGATGGTTGTAGATTGTGGCATATTTCTGAGACCTCTGTTCTGTTCTATTGGTCTCTATCTCTGTTTTGGTACCAGTACCAAGCTGTTTTGATTGCTGTAGCCTTGTAGTATAGTTTGAAGTCAGGTAGCATGATGCCCCCAGCTGTGTTATTTTGTTTGTTTGTATGTTTGTTTGTTTGTTTGTTTGCTTTCTTAGGATTGTATTGGCTATGCTGGCTCTTTTTTGGTTCTATATGAAGTTTAAGGAGATTTTTGTTCCAATTGTTTAATGAAAGGCAATGGTAGCTTGATGGGGATAGCATTGAATCTATAAATTACTTTTGGCATTATGGCCATTTTTACGATATTGATTCTTCCTAACCATGAGCCTAGAATATTTCTTCATCTGTTTTTGTCCTCTCTTATTCCATATCTCTGGGGAAATATGTAGTTGATTCCACAGAAGCATCGGGAATGTTTATAGAAGTGGTTTTGATAAAAATTATCATCTTTGAATAGTTTTGTTACACTTACTTGTTGCTTTCAATTAGACTTAAAACCAAAAGAACTTTTTTAGATATGCAACAGGTCAGAAGTTTGTATATTATTCATATAATCTTTGGCATTTTTCTCGTGCAGCTATATTAAATATAACAAAAACTCAGCAGATACATCTTCACCATAAATTAAAGACAAATCAATGGTTATCTGCCTCTAATTAATACACAGGTGATTATGCTAAAGCTTTATTGTTTTAGTTAGGTTTTTTACAGGTGGGGTATTATGCATGTGTAAAATTTATTTTCCTACTTTATTGTCAGATGTCCAACCTAAGGAATCTACTAGGTAAATGCAGCCCATTTCTAACTTGCTCAGTCTGCTACAAGGCACCTCCCATTTTAAGTCCTAAAAATATTATGCTAAAACATTTATATTGTTGTGAAATTATTGAAAACACTTGTACATCTTTATTCCACAATTATTTATTGAGTGTTCATAAGCACTATGCTAGATTGCGGAGATATAATGTGATAAAATCCAGCCAGAAACAGTTTTTGCCTTCATAAAATTTATAGACTAGCAGAGAAAAAGACAGTAAGTAAACACTTACAAAATAAAGAATAATTAACAAATTTATATAACTGCAATGATTGAAAACTTCAAGAACTAAGTTAAATTGAGGAATAGTGGGAGAGAAAATACAGGAAGACTTCTTTCCCTAAGTGATGTTTAAGCTGAAGCATAAAGAAACCATATGTGTTTAGTAGGAAAAGAGTGATGGGTAGAATATTTCAGTTAAAGAGACTAGTGTATGCAAAGATCTAGAAGTCTAAATTTCTTAACTTCTGGGACAAAATGGAAAAAGGTTAGCCTAGACTGATGTCTACTGAGAGATGTGGAAGGCACTGCAAAATGATGATGGTGAACAGGCAGGTTACTGTCAAATACATGAAGAAATTTTAATTGTACCTTAAGCTAACATTAATTATTTTTAGATAGGAAATGTATGATCTTATTTCCTGGCTTTGAGCAGAATGGGAGAAGAGCCATTAATGTCATTACAAGATAGATATTCTAGGCAAGAAATGAGGACTACTTACAATGGACTAATAATGTGAGAATTAAGATATGTATGTGGATTGGAGATGCATTGAGGGTGATTCCTAGAATTTTTGGTATGAACAAGCAAATCTTGGTGAGATTTATTAAGAAGAGAGACTTTAGCATATCACTTGTAATCTAACACAGAACAAATATCTATCAGATAAAACTCTGAACTTTGATAGTAAAAGATGTATCTTCCTTTCAAAGTCCTTTGGCTACGCATAAAAATGGACTGCATTGTAGGTCATGTACTAAACCCCAACGAATTCCCCAGAACAAGAGTAAAAAAAATCAAATTTTCTCCACAAGTAAAGCATATAACTAAAAATAATAGAAGTAAAAAGATCCCATGCAGTTTTTTAAAACAGAAAATATTAATGAAAATGTACAAAAATTAAATTTCAAAATTTCTTGAAAAAGTGATAATGAAAATAAAATTTATCAGAATAATGAGGTAAAGCTAAAGCACTATCAAAGGAGAATATAGCATTAAAATACTTTGGTCAATAAAATAAAATTTAATAAGGTATTAACAATTCATAACCTTCAATTATAAACAACAAAATAAACTAAAAAATACACAAAACAAATGGCATAATAAAATCAGAAGCATAACATCAAAAAATTGTTAAATGTTAAATAGCAACAAGGATAATTAAACAACAAATGAAAAATTATACACCAGATTCAAGTGAAGTTAATTGCAGAATACAAGGGTATTGTGAGATGTGTATATTATAACCAATAAACTTCTTCATTGTAATAGAAACAAAAAAATATGATTGTCTCTACAGATCTACAAAAGATACTCGGCAAAATTCAGCATCCACTCAAGTAAAAGACAGTATAATAGAAGCTGCTCATTTTTTATTAAGAAAACTGTCTTTTAACATAAAATGCCTCTACTGAAAAGGCAATATCTTACTTAAACAGATAAACAAAAACATTAAATAATTTTTCACCAAATACAGAAAGAAGAAAAAGAAACCCGTTTTTTCTAAGGCCTTTTAACATTGTTTTATGAGAATTTGCCAGGTATCTTAAACAAATAATAATGTAAAAGCCTATAAGGAAAACAAAAAGTAAAAACAACTTTAGTTACAGATGACATAATAAGATATTTGGAAACTCCAAAAGAATCTAAGAAAAAGTGAATTCACAATAAGGCAATGTAGTAAAGTAATAAAATTAGCATACAAATCAATAGCCATTCTATATACAAATGAAAATCAGGAGATATAATGAAAGAGAAAGTTTCATTTATGATAGAAAGGAAATAAAACACATTTTGATAATAAGAAATGTTCAAAACATATATGAGAAAAAATATAAAAGACTGCTGAAGTACTCAGAAGAAAGTTTATCAAATAGAAAAATATATCTCACATGAATAGGGAAAGAAAATGGCTAAAGGATGCCATTTTTTTTCTAGGTGATATTACAGTTAAATCAATTCTACTGAAACATCAACCTATACTATACTAAGGTGAACATCTATGTTATATAGTAGCATGCAAATTATTTTACTTTTAATGATTAAACTTGAGAGTTCAAAGAAAATCTGTTAGAGATACATTACTCCTGGCTATGCCCAGGGACTAATAGGAGGGTATATCTCCACTCATCTCTGCTATTAGCGATACTTCAAGGAGGAAAAAAATGGAAAGCACTGCCTTCAGTACTTATTTTCTTTCCTTCATCTTTCTGCTCCCTCATTTCCATTTCAAAGTAGATCCCTTTCAGCTTTTCTTTCCCTGGCCTGTGGGATAAGGGATTTGTTCTCTCGATGGATGAATTGCTGAGAAGCCTGAGACTATTAACTGAATGAGTTAAGAGCAGGCATGAGCAGAATGTTGTAACTGATATAGGAGATGCTCAGGCAGCAGATAATCAGAAAAATGAAGACCCTAAAAGATTAAACCAAGGGAAATTTATATTTACAGAGGGTTTATTTCTGGGCAGAGATGCAATAATCTTTTATTGACTAATTTAGCTTTACTTATCATCTGTGCATTTAAAGTTTGCGGTGGCCTTATGTTTTTCCATTGTCCCCTCTCAGTGTATTTTTTCAAGCATTTGTGAACCACAGGAGAGGGAAAGTGTAGATACCCCCAAGTCACATCAGAGTTTCTGGATGATGAGAATTTTGTCACAGGAGTCATACAACAACATGGGTGGTTTGGTTCATGGTGATTTGTTTTAAACATAGCAAAAGAAACATTTTCATGAAATCAGTCAATCAATCAATAGCTACCAAAACCAAGTGAAGTTTTCTGCGTATTCAATAAAGTAAAATTCTGGAGTGTACCAGCCGG
Organism: Plecturocebus donacophilus; assembly: GCA_004027715.1. Classification (NCBI taxonomy): domain Eukaryota; kingdom Metazoa; phylum Chordata; class Mammalia; order Primates; family Pitheciidae; genus Plecturocebus; species Plecturocebus donacophilus. The sequence goes on from PVKP010000565.1 coordinate 22,056, forward strand.
AAGGAGACTTACGTCGGGGTAGGAATGGATCCCATCTGATTTCACCACTTTTGTGTATAAAAATTCCTGCCAATTCCTTCTCAATCCAATTTTTCCCTTCCACTGAAAGTAGTTAGGGAACACTGCTTCCCTCCTCATATTGTTGATTAATGGGAAAAAGATTTAGAGCATTGCTGAGCATTGGAGAATGGTCAATGCAGCTGGAACTTGTTAAGTGAAGGAATACATATGGGTTGTGGTTGGATCTTGGCTGGAGAGAAGCAGCTGCCTTGAGCAGGTATACAAAAAATAGAATCTCTACTTATACTTCCATTTGATGTTTTTTTAATATGGTCCTGGGTATAGATACCTATACCAAGGTCTTTTAACTGTATAATGTTTATTCAAAAAATGAGACTATAGGTAATTCACAAGAATATGGTCCTATTTAGTATATTTTAAGAATCAGAAAGTAATTCCTTTCTAAAGTAATTTCTTTCTAAAATCCTACATTTTACATGTAGTTTCTAAAATTCTACATTTTACATGTAGTTCTTAACTGCCTTGGAGATAATGTATAGATTTATATAGTATAGAAATCCAAGGACTAAATTTTATTTTGACTCTATTTAGTTGGACTCTGATGTCTTTCATTATCGTTTTATTAATTTAAATATTTTAAATGTCATATTGTTTATATGGTTTTCCTTTAAGAGGTCTTACACTATTGTTGTGTTAACTATTTTTATCTCTCCAACTATAGTTGTTACTTTTAGGCCGGGCACGATGGCTCACACCTGTCATCCCAGCATTTTGGGTGGCTGAGGTGGGTGGATCACCTGAAGTCAGGAATTTGAGATCAGCGTGGCCAACAGGTGAAACTCACTCTCTACTAAAATGCTAGAATTAGCCAGGCATAGTGGTGGCACCTGGAATCCTAGCTAGGCAGGTGGCTGAAGCAGGAGAATTGCTTGAACCTGGGAGATGGAGTTTACAGTGAGCGAAGATCGCTCCATTGCACTCCAGCCTGGGTGACAGAGCTGGACTCCATCTCAAAAAAAAAGTAGTAGAGTAACACTGATTAATAAATGTTGAATAAATACATGATTTATGGAAAGATCAATGACTGCATGAAGAACAGACAAAAGAATGGGATGTGTAACTGCTCTGCAATGCCAGGTGAGTTCTGCTTCCTTGGTTCTCATTACATATTTTCTCTATATAATGTTAGTGAGAATTTTGCAACATTTTTGCTCATTCTATTCAGATAATATTTTAATTTAAAGCAAAGATATGGTGCAAAAATACAGTAATCTTCAAAGCTGGATTCACCATTCAAAGCTAGTTGCTATTGAGCTATTAAATCATAGAAAACAATAGATGCAGTATAATTCACTGTTATTTTCTTTAAATTATTCATTCAATGAATATTTAAGTGCCTACTGTGTCCCAGGTCCTGTCATGGTTATGCAGAGTGAAAAGACTAATTTACTCTTGTTTATTACTTACGGAATAGCAGAGAAAACAATGCCAAACAAGCAGCTTCAACATAACAGACTCGAGGTAAGAGTGAAGCATAGAATTCGACCCTTCTAAAAGTGGTAAAATGATTTAAATTCTCAGGTTAAACATTAGAATTAAGGCAGACAAATTTTAGAAAACATGTTTCTAAAGATACCCACACTGGAAAAATTCTCTTTTCTCCTATTTCTTTCTCTTATCTCTATTTCCATCTCTCCTCTGTTTCTGCTCTACCTGAAATTATCATCATTTCAATTGATGCCACCTGAGACGCTGTGAACAAAAAGTTACCGATTCGAAAAGGCATCATGTGTGGTGTCAGATAAGTGAAAAAGGAACAAGAAGACATTTTCTTTTTCATACAAAACTGAGAACAGTGAACCAATGGATGATGAAATAGTGTCTATGAAGTATGGCTGCAGAAAAGCCAATCCTAGGAGGTCTCCTCCAGAGCAACTACTAGTCTTGGAATAAAGAGGTTGCACCAGTTCCCTGTCAATAGTGCATGTAAAAAAATCTTAATACTGTTGTATTTTTAGCGAGATAAGAAGATCAGCACCAAGACAAAAGAATGACGAATTGCAGGGTCTTTATTGCGGGCGACCACAGAGGACTCACGTCTCTCCAACCCGTGGCCCCGAGTTGAGGGAGAACTGGGCTTTTATGCTAAACGATACTTTTGGGGGGCTGGGGATTTTCCGGGGAAGGGGGGGACTGGGGATCTTTGCAAGCAGGGAGTTTGTACAGAAGCCAAGGTCAGCAGTTAGAGACAGTGAAAACTCCCAATATCAGCAAGCAGTTTGTTCAGAAGCCAAGGCCAGCATCTAGAGACAAGGGGGTTTCTTCTCAGGGTCCGTGTGACCCTGAGCGGCGAGTTCTTGAATTCCATTGAAATGAGGCTGGTGTCTGCACCTGGCGTTGGCCTGATTAATCGTAATGCCTTATCACTAGCCTGCGAGCCTGCACGTAGCCTGTGAGCCTGAGAAGCTATTACATTTTAGCCTGGCTGAAGCCATTTTCCTTGCCACATCACAATACTAAAAGCAGAAAAAAAAAAAAAACCCTGCGTTTTCAGCACTTGTTTACTGACATTGATACCTTAAATTAGCTACTCATTAAACTAAATGTTCACTTATTCTTTAGGTTGGGTTTCATTTTGTATGATTCTATCCAGTTATCAAGCCAAGTGTAAAAAATTCCTAGATTATATTTTAGAAGATTCACCAGCTCTATTACTTAATTTTGATAATAAAATAATTTACAAATCTTAAAAAGAATGTTTCCTTAATACATGACATTAAAGAACTAAATCTAACTTTAATTTTTTTGTGCGTTTTTGAGATGGAGTCTCTGTCACCCAGGCTGGAGTGCAGTGGCACCATCTCAGGTCACAGCAACCTCCGCCTCCCAGGTTCAAGTGATTCAACTGCCTCAGCCTCCTGAGTAGCTGGGATTATGGGTATGCACCACGAGGCTCAGCTAATTTTTTTGTGTTTTTTTTAGTAGAGACTGGGTTATACCATGTTGGTCTGGCTGGTCTCGAACGCCTGACCTCATGATCTGCCCGTCTCGGTGTCCCAAAGTGCTGGAATTACAGGCGTGAGACACCATGCCCAGCTTTTAAATTTTTTATAATTCAATGATCAAAAATAAAAAATATTTTAAAAATAAATTGTATATGTATCACAAAAGAAATTTTGCACACTCTTGTTTTCTCTATCTGGTTAGATTTAGATACAGACACACACATCTCTCACCCTCACATACACAAACAGATGTGGAAGAAAGAGTGGTGAAGAAAGCATATTAAGAGAGAAAAAGGAGGAGAGAGAAGTAAAGGTAAAAGACAGAAGCATAGAGTAGAGAGAGTAATAACACAAATAGAAGAACTTGGATACTAGAAGGACTTTACGATTTTTTTTTTTTTTATCAAGCATAATCTCTCATTTTACAAAGAAGGAAAAATGAGGCTCTATAAGACTAAGTGGGTTATCAGAGGACACCAAGTGAAGTAATGTCAGAGACAGAGAAAGAAAGCATTCTTATTTTTAGCTGAGTGTTCTGAATTCTTGGAAACCAGAGATGCATTTTGTTATTCTGGCACTCTACTATGTAATTATTCCTTACTCAACTTATATTTTTTATTTTTCATAAGTCATTCAAAGTACTGTGAATTGTGTCATTATTCAACCAAGTTTGACAATTCAACAGCTGTCAGAGACAGTCTGATTCAAATTGACAAAAACCTATTACTTCATTTTGTAAACATTTAAAAAGACTTGTTTTATTATTTTTGCCATATAAGGGTGAAAATTTTTTAAATGTGCAATTAACAGTCAAGTTTATCCGTTTAAAATGGTTTCTTATGAAGAATATCACTAAGCCCTTAAATAATTCTTATTTTTAAAAAGTAAAAATGATTCTTCCATATCGCTCTTTATTGTTATTTACATTTTATTTTGAACAACATAATTAGATCTGGAGAATTCTATTCTGACTAACCACCCTCATAACGAAATACTTTCAAGTTTTGTTGTTGTTTTTAACATGTATGGTTTGATTTGCTTTGCTTATCTTTATGTAACTGTATCTCCCAGGGATAAATATTTAAAAAAATAGTAGAGAAAAGTAATGTATTTGGCACCTGGCTACCATAACCTTTCCAATTTAAGGTGACATTCTCTTTCAGGTTTGAATTATGAGGGAAGCACAGGGACAATGAGCCAATAAATGCATTGTTCTGTTTTTATTGTCCTAAAAATCTCAATAAACTCAGAGATATTTTCATCTGAAATTCTTGCAGCAAGATCTGATATTGGAAGTGATATGTTATCAAAAAATATTGCATTAGTATATCCTGTATCAGCAACCATTTAACTCTTTGCTGACAGGTCTACAGCATCTTGAGAGTTTACTTTAAAAATATATGCCTGGCCAGGTGCAGTGGCTCAGACCTGTAATCCAAGCACTTTGGGAGGCAGAGGTCGGTATATCACTTATGGTCAGGAGTTTGAGACCAGCCTGGTCAGCATGGTGAAACCCTGTCTCTACTTAAAAAACAGAAATTATCTGAGCGTCCATGGTGTGGGTCTGTAGTTCTAGCTACTCTGGAGGCTGAGGCACAAGAATCACTTGAGCCTGGGAAGTGGAGGTTGCAATGAGCCCAGATCACACCATCGCACTCCAGCCTGGGTGAGAGAGTGAAACTCTCAAAAAAAAAAAAAAAAAAAAAAAAAAAAAACAGAGAGAAATATATGCATACATGTCTTTGAAGTGGGAGTGAATGCCACAGTTGTTATTAAGTGTGTCACTTAATGTTGAAACCTGATGCTGTTTTAAGGATAGATTTAATAAATTGGTATATAAAACAGATATGAAGGAAGAAATATGCCAGTTGCATTTCATAGTGATTAATAAAATGTCTTCTATATGTGAAAGGTAAGACACAAAGCAGCTCTGTATGCAGGCAAGAGAAACAACTTGCACAGTCATTAAATCACATTTTATTTACACTTCTATTGATCATCATGATAGCTTTGTAGCGTCTATATAATTACATTCCACACATTTAAATGTCAGTATAAAAAATCAGATACTTCTGGAGCAATATTAGGGGAGCTAAATCTTACACTGAGGTATGTGTAATGTTAGAAACACTTAAGGCCCTGAATATATATTTTATTTCAAACTTTCATTTAGTAGTTTATTCTAAATACAGCAAAGCATGTAATTGCCTGGGGCAGTAGAGGTGTGAAAGGCTGCTAGGCTTGTACCAAGGATAGCCTCTATGCTGTACAGGAATTGGCTGATATGCTGAAATGGCCAACACAATAATTACTCATTTTTGTTCTCTAATATTGTTCATGTCTAGTGCAAAATCATTAAAAAATGGTTATAAGACACATTCACAAGGAACACTTTTCAATACGATACAGTTTTTTCATGTTTCTTTTCACATTATTTATAATCTTTATAATGTCCCTTGACTTCAACAGATATTGTTTAAAATTAGGAACAAAATTCATATACTGAGAATTATTCTGAGGAGTGTGTTATGTCGGTCTCAATGTAGGTTATTGAGCTAGTGGTGAAATTAATTTTTCTTGTTTTCCTTATCTATCTCAAATGTCCATGTACTATAAATAATGGTCAGAGGGAAATCTATTTGTGTGCTTATTTTTCATTAGGGAATAACATTTTCAGAGCACATGTCATTTAAACTTTTCTGTGGAAAAAATAAAAATTTTATACTAGGGATTTTCTGTAAAAACATCCCATGATAATAAACTATTATACAATCTTAAAAGCTTGGTTTTACTATAAATTATACACACAACAGTAGATGCCAATAGAATAAGTTGTGTTCTCTTTGATTAAAATTATATTTTTTTACTAAAATAGGAATGTTAGAAAGCTATTATAGAAATCATTAAATTATGAATAGGCAAAATATCAGTCTATGGATTATATGGTCTAAATAAGATATGGCATAAAGTATGAAATTCTAAATTCTGCCTCAGATTGTTTTATATTATCTTTTTTTTTTAATTTTATTTTTTATTGCATTTTAGGTTTTGGGGTACATGTGAAGAACATACAATATTGTTGCATAGGTACACACGTGGCAGTGTAAATTGTTGCCTTCCTCCCCTTCACCTGTATCTGGCATTTCTCCCCATGCTATCTCCCCGCAACTCCCCACCCCACACTGTCCCTCCCCCCTACACTGTCCCTCCCCTATTTTCCCCCAACATACCCCAGCGTATAGTGCTCCCCTCCCTGTGTCCTCAGTATTGACCTTTCCCCAGATAATGCAAAATTATCTCCCCTTTTTAAGTAATTTTTAATTTATAGAAGAGTCATAGGAGTCAGGTGTATACTTGGGTTCAAATCTTAGATCACTTTCTAATAGCTGAGTGATCTTGTCAAATGTTTTCATTCTCCCAGACCTATATTTCCATATGTGCATAAAATAAACATTTTAGTGTTTACTTCAAAGAGATAAGATTTGCAAATTAAGTAGCAAGATGGTTGATACATAGTAGATGCTTAATCCATGTTAGTCCCATTTCCTTTCTAATGTACAATTATAGTTTCTCTTGTAAATGTGAATAGTTTATAATTTTTTATTCATCCCTTCTTTGCATTTTAATAACTCTTTGATCCTATTACCCTTTCTTAACAGTGACTGTGTATATAAAATCCCAAACCATTTAGTCATTTCGATAATTACTCAGCTGTCTTTGTTTGCAGCATGCTGATCAATAATTAACTAAATTTTATGCTTTACTTTTGGTATCAAAAGAACCAAAGATTCTAAAATGAGGGCAAAGGTTCATAAATAACATTAAGTTGATCCCTAGACCTGTTGGGAATTGAATCACCAATAGTCTGACCTATAGGTAAATTTCTCATCCAGGTCTAAAATTGCTGTTCAAATTGTTGCGCTAATGGTAATTCCTCATATGTAGTCTGTTGGAAAGATAGTGAGAAATAAGGCTGAAAATAATTAGGAATCAGAACTTGAAGGATCTTGTAAGTATGTCCTTGTGAAGGCTATTAAATTACAGGTTAAATTAATTCTGCTTTCTTCAGTTGTCCAAATTCTCTGAACAATGTTCTACTCCCACTGTATCTTTCTATCATAGACTAACCCACAAAACCTACTGCCAGGCCTGGAAAGCTGGAAGCTGGAAGAGGGAAGTGAGAGTTCATTTTGTATTCTGGATGTACCTAAGTCCTCTGTCATATATACAATTTGAAATGTTTTATCTGAGTCTGTGGCTTTCCTTTTTATTTTATTTACAGTGATTTTTTAATAGAATTTTAAAATTTTAATGAAGCAAGTTTATTTTAAAAAATATATTACCTTTTCATGTCCTGTTTAACAAATCTTTGCCTGAAGACATTATACATATTTTTTCTATGTTTATGTCTGGATATTTTATAATTTTAATCTTAAATTTAAATCTCATTGATTTTGAATTAATTTTTGTTTTTGGTGTACTTGTATTTATCAAAGATCACTTTTTTCTGCATGTTCATGTCCAGTTTTTTCCCTGAAAATATCTTCCTTTCTTGTCAACCTTGACATCTTTGTCTAAAATCAATTGACTATATATGTGAGTTTTCATTTTTTGACTCAATTTTGTTCCATTGATCAGTGCCTCAATTTTTTTGCTATTTTTTAATTAAATTTTAGTTTTAAATTATTATGGGTTCATAATAATTAGGTATATCAATTCGTAGGGTACATGTGATGTTTTGATGTAAGCATATAATGTGTCATTATTAATTCAATTTTTTGTTTTTTTAATTAAATTTTTTTGTTTTTAATGGATCCATAATAATTAGGTGTATATATTTATGGTATACATGTCATGTTTTCATATAAGCATGTAATATATCATTATCAAATCCAGGTAAGTGGGTATCTATTACCTCTAGATACTGTTTCTCGTTTCTTTGTGTTAGGAACATTCCAATTCCACTCTTTGAATTATTTTTAAATATACAGTAAATTATTATTGACTATAAGGTCTAGTATTTTATAACATTTTTACTACTATCGCACTTGGTTATTCTTGAAATCAAGAAGTATGTGTTCTTCAACTTTATTCTTTTTCACAAATTTAGGAAATTTGAGTTCCTACATGTCACATATAAATTATAGAATCAGCTTACTTTTTTACATAAATTTTATTGTGTATATTTGAGGTTTACAACATGATATTATAGAATGCATGTAGATAAAAAAAAAATGGTTACTACAGGTTTAGCATCCCAAATCTGAACATGCAAACTCTGAAATGTTCCAAAATTTGGAACTTTGTCCTCTCTTTTTTCGAAGCCCGATTTTGCTTTTTTTAACTTTATTTTTTATAGAGATGGAGTCTCACTATATTGACCTGGTTGGTCTCAAACTCCTGATCTCAAGTGATCCTTTCATTTCAGTCACCCAATTGCTGGGATTATAGGTGTGAGCCACTGAGCCTGGCTTTTTTTCTCTCTTTTGAGGGATAGAGTCTTGCTATATTGTCTAGGCTGGAGTATAGTGACTATTGACAGGCACAGTGATAGATAGCACAGTACATTCCTGAACTCTTGGGCTTAAGTGATCTTCTTGCTTCAGCTTCCTGAGTGCCTGGGACTACAGGCTCGTGCCACCGCATCTGGCCACATCTGAAACTTTTCAAGTATTAACATGACACTCAGAGGAAATTCTCATTTGGAGCATTTCCTATTTCAGATTATCAGATTTAGGATACTTAACCAGTATGCATAATGCAAATACTCCGAAAAGCCAAAAAAATCAAAATCTGAAATATTTCTGGTTGCAAGCATTTTGGGTACTCAACCTGGATGATAAAGCAGATTAACGTATTTGTCATCTTATAATTATTTTTATTTTTGTGACAAGAGCAGCTAAAATCTGGTTAGTTAACAAAAACCTCTAAAACAATAGTTTTGTAAATTTTAGTTCTCATGTTGTACATTGGATCTCTACAATTGTGCATCCTATATATCTGCTATTTTATCCTTTAACCTACGTTTCCACATTTCCTCCCACTACCCACAGTAACCTGTACGCATGGTAGCCATTGTTTCATTCTCTATCTCTGTGTATTTGAGTGCGCTCTCTCTCTCTCTCTCTCTCTCTCTCTCTCTAATTCCACATATAAGTAAAATCATGCAATAATATTCTTCCTCTTTTTGGCTTACTGCATTTAGCATAATGTCCTCCAATTTCACACATGCTGTGGCAAATGACAAGATCTTCTTTCCTGAGGCTGAATAATATTCTATTTTCTATAAATACCATGTGTTATTTTCTATTTTTCCATCAATAAGCATTCAGGTTGTTTCCATATGTTGACTATTTTGAACAATGTTGCAAAAGAACATGGAAGTCTAGATATCTTTATAAGCTGGTGATTTCATCTGTTTCTGTATAAACCCAGAAGATAGATTGCTTTTTCATATGGCAATTCTACTTTAAAGTTCCTTAGAAACCTCTATACTGTTTTTCATAATGCCTATACCAGTATAAATTTCTGCCAACAGTCTAGTAGGGTTTCCTTTTTTCTATGCTTTTCCAACATTTATCTCTCATCCCTTTGATAATAGCCAACAGGTGTGAAGCGATATCTTAAAATTCTACTTAAATTTCAATTGGTATGTATTATATTTATAGGACAAATTGGAGGTAATTCACATATTAGTCATGTGAAATATTTTGATCCATAAACAGAGCATATCTCTCCATTCACATAAGCTTGATGGAGTCCATAGTATTACTCAGGTTAATGACTTGGGCATTGTGGTTTTTTGCCTACCAAGTATTCTTGTATTCCCTCTTTTGCTTACATAACCTAGATTTTGTTTTAGATAGTAGTAGTAGTAGATGGCAGTGTGCTCAACTATAGACTTCATTTCTAAGACTTCAATGTAGGTAGGTATAGTCAATTTCCCTAGTTTTTACCAAAGATACATATTAGATGTCTAGATGTAGTTTAGGGAAAAACTTTGTACTTGTGATTTTTTTAAAAATAAAAGTAGTCATCAGGGCTCTTTTACTTTGCCTTATGTGCCTGTTCCCCTTCTTTAGGTTGGAATAATTAATGCTTTGTAGATACCAATTAGCATGTGACTTTGAAGAACAAGTCAGTTTGCTAAGAATCAAAAGGGGGAACATAAAAGGAATATGGGCTCCTAATAAAATGATTGATTGTTTCAACCTAACTGACTTCTAATTCTTACTACATGAAGCCACCTAAACTACTTTTCAAAGCCTCTATGGGCATATTTTCTGTTACATGTAGCTAAAATCACTTTGGGTACAATCTAGAGAATCACTGGAATCAATGGAGTCATTCGTTAATATGTAAAAGAATAAGAAATAAATGTCTAACATCATTCTATTATGCCATACCAAAGTAGGTGTAAATGCCTTATTTATGGAAGTATAATTTACAATATAGGAGTCTATTGCTGCAGGTTTAACATTAGGGAATGAAATTGCAATACTGTTATTATACATAAAATTTCATGAATTTTGATTTTTGTTAGATCTGTGTTTGTCAAAGAATAAAATCATTTCAGAAAGCATACATTCTACTTTTAATGCAAAAAAAATGTTAATTTGTTATTTGGAGGTGAATCACTTTCATATATAGGTCTTATCTTCCTTGGAAGAAGAAATTATACACCTACCATATATTTATTTTCTGCATATCATTGAGTTCTATGAATTATATAACTTACTGTGAATCATTAATGTCTGTGACTTAAGAATCACTCATTTACATTATTTGTCATATTTCAATTTTACCTTCACGATTTTGGAATGTATCATTTCAAAAGGATATATTTGTTCTTTTTATTGTCTATAACTTCATACATTCAAAGTATAACCTACTTCTTATAAAAGAAGGGTTCTAAGAAATATATCAGTTTACTTTTAGAATCTTGAATGTAATATTTTTGATAACAAAAGGTAGGGAGTGACAATTATAGAACTAGTAGTAGAGTGACATAAATAGAAAATCAGATTAAGCAATATCAAATAATTTCCATGAATTCTATGTGGAAAATATGGGAATTAAATATACCCACCATTAAATATCCAATTAAGTAGATGTAAGGCTACCATAATATAACTCATGCTTAATATCAGGATAAAAATGAGATACCCCATTATATTTACTTTCTAAATTATTTAGTTTGACTTTGATTGTAAACTTAATTCTTTCAGTGTAGAGTGATGTCTCAGTTATTCTTAATCTAAGAAGTTTTCTAATTCTTTAATGCTAAGCCACAATGATGTAAAAATGTCCCCAGACTCCAAGTCATAACGACTTGCTTTTTCTCCTGTAGTATTTTGGCTATATATTTTTTAACCATCCTTTCGTTGCATTTTTTCTTGTGCAATACTGAGTTGTGTGTAAGTTTTTCTTATTATGGAGTATGTTACTTCAAGGTAAGATCATAACCTTCTTCTCTTCCTTCCTTTTGTTTATACTTTCTTTCATTTCCTTATTAAATAATTTTGCTGAGAGCATTTGATGGATTTTATTTTCTACTAATCTACGAATATGCAAGGTGCAAATATTAATATGTATACAGCTATGTGAACTGCTTAATGCTGTCATAAGCATCATTATTTTGAAATTGTTTTCTTCACAGAGTAGAATAAAGCAACACGAAATTATGTTAAGGGTTTTTAGAATCAATAATTTCCATTGCTAGAGAGGACATAATTACTATTAAAGAAGTTAGAGTAAAAACTGTAGTATCCAAACTGAATTACAAATCTCACTTTGGACTTAAATCTTTAAAACATGTATGTCTTCAACCTTTGTCCACTGAGATGTCTTAGAAGCAATGTAATTTCTGCAGTAGTGAGCACCCCTAACCTAACCATTTTCTTTGCTAATACCTTCCACTGAAAGAAACCAGAATTGCTTAAGAGAAATGTCTAATTTTAGATGTGACTCTTCTATCAGCCCTATTTCCAAGGGTATGCTCTGGTCTAATTGTTCATCTTGGTCTTTTATTCTCAGGCTCCAAATCTAAGTGGATTCTTTTGTTGTTAATATTTTGTTTGGTTTTGCCTGCCTCTGTGGTGGTATTTCCTCAACTCTAGAACTAAAGCTGATATTGAAGTATCTAAATAGGCAAACCATTTACTGTCCACTTAGGCACAGAGAGAGAGAGCTTCTCCAATCTCAGATTTTCCGGTAAAAGCACCTGTCTCTTTTCCAACATTAAGGTTTGAAAACACTTTGTGGCACAAATCCCATGCCACCTTCATGTGAAGGAGGTATGAGGCAGAGAAAATGGAAAATTCTTCCCTAGACTATACTCTGGTCACAGGCACACATAGAATTTTTCAGAAGGAACTCATAGGCTTCTGTAAAATAAGCCTTCATCGTAAAAACATAAAATGTGAATGTTCATCTGAGATCTAAGGTAAAGCAAAGTCCTCTTTCTACTACAGTTCGATGGCTTTCTGTAAATCTGAAGAAAAATTCAGTTTCATTTTTGTTCTCACCTTGGCAACCCTGATCACCCAAAAACAATTGTAAACTTTTGACGGACTCTTTTAGTTTATCTTATCAATGCACCTATCCCTATGTTTAATCCTTCCCCTCTGTGGTATAATTACAAAACAATTATTTTATTAAAAAATAGTAATTTTATAATAATTATTACAAAATAATTGTGGAATTATTATAATACCACAGAGGTATTATAAAATAATACCACAGAGGATTGAATAATTACAAAATATAATTACAAAATAATACCACAGAGGGTTGAGATTAGTTGGGAGACAGAAACATAAATTCAACGTATGATTTTTCAAGAATTTTCTAGCCACTTGTTCAAAATGTTTAGCTTTTTTCCCTCACATTAAATGTGACATATATTATAAATCTATGATCACATTTCACAAATGTTCCCTTTTTATATCATTGATAATTTTCCTATAGAATAATGGCAAGAGCATATTTGTATGCATTCTCCCTTGAGTGTCAGCAATAGATCAACCCAAAGGAAAAAAGAAAGTTGCTGTCTGGATTTTCAAATTAACTCTCTTTACCTGCCTTTAATGTCTAGCAGACAATTTCCTGAAGCATTAGAGAAGTGAAATGGAGATAAATCAGTCATGACTAAAGAAGTAATGTTAGTTAAAACTAATGAGAAAGCTAATTGCAGTCATTTATCTTCATGTCAGGTACATTAATATACTATGGCTCTTCTTTGTATTAAAGTGGTCAAAGTGTTTGTGTGAATAAACAATTTATCAGGTTCTTGTATTGTTGAAATAAGGATGTTCAAACAAAACTTACACATTCTTAAGAAGATCCCCTACTCTGTATAAAATTAAATTCATAACTCCTCTTGAATTTCCGTATTTTAAGGTAAAACTTTATATTTCTAAGCATTTTCCATTAGATATGTAATTGAACTACTTGGGTTATGTGACTTTGTGAAGCAAATTCTATGTTTCAGGCTGTTAAAGTCATTTTACCCAGATACATTATTTCTCTCCTGTTAAAGTCCTTTATTTAGCATTTGAATGGGCATCATGAGATAAAATTTAAACTTTTAGAATTTTGTATATTTTGTTTTATGCCTCTATTATACATAAAAATCACATGCTTTAAACATTTAATTTTTAAAAACCAATTTCTTTGAATATTGAATCATAGTTCTTTTATAAAATATTACCCCTCAGAATTTGCCTCAGCTGATTGAAAAAATAAATTGACTTTCATTACAGGTCTATATATATATATATATATATATATAAATATATATATATACTTATATAAATAAAAAATGACTTTCATTACAGGTCTTTATATATATATTATAATATATATAATACATAATATATATATAATTTATATTATATATAATACATACAATACATAATATATTATGTATAATATATATATTTTATATTATATATAATATATATATATATTAATGCACTTTAGGTTCTGGGGTACATGTGAAGAACATGCGGGATTGTTGCCTAGGTACATACATGGCAATGTGGTTTGCTGCTTCCATCCCCATCACCTATATCTGGCATTTCTCCCATGTTATAACACAACAGTTCTCAATTCATCTGTGCTTTCAAATAAATTAACCTGAAATTTTTTTTTAAATTGGAAAGCAGGTGCACAGAATGTATTAGCAGTAATCTCTGGTACTAGATACAGGATCATCTTTGGCCTACATTTATTCATTTAATTTGTTAGTATAATAAACATGTATAAACTCCTTACTTACCCCTATATCATATATATGTATATACATATACCTTTGTTGTACTAATTCTGTTTCCTCTCCACAAAACCACTCCACTGGACTGCATATAGTTTTCACACGTGTATACATATATATGTCTAAAATTGCATGTTTTTGTTTTATTTGCTTTTATACTTTATAAAAAGATAGTTATACCCTTATTTCCTTTCTTCTTGTTAAATTATTAAATAGTATTAATGTTATTCAGGTAGCTGTAACTCATTTATTGTTACTAACAAAAACTATTCTATTACATAAATGTAGTTAAATAAATATACCACATTATTTCCTCATGTATGGACATTTTCAAGGTCTTTTTATTGTTTCAAGGTCTTTTTATTGTTGCTTTTTCCTTTTTCTTTTCTCTTATTTTTTTACCTTTTCTTACTTTTTTTCTTCTCTTTTTTTTTGTTATTGAGTAGTGCCACTACTCATTTTTCAATATATCTCTTTTTTACAAATTTCATTTGGGACCACACTTAGGAAGTGAAATGCTTCTCATCAGAAAAAGTTCTCTTATCGAAGAAAAACCAGTATAGGGTAAATGGAATCAATGATGGTTGACAGAAGATGAACATAACCCAAATATCAGCTATCAGCTCAGGATAAACTACAGTAGCTGGATATAGCTGATCATTCTAAACATTGTATTGAAAATTATTCTGCAGAAATTGTGAGTAATCATCACTTTGAGAAGACTCTGAGAGGACATAGTGAACTTAATGGAATAGGGGAATGGATCAAAAAAGTGCAGAGTTAACTGTAGAAGACTCATACTTGTGATTTTCTCTAAAGGTCTGCTTTTCAGCTCTTCTGGTCACATTTATTATACATGCTGAGATGCAGAAGTGTCTGAGTTTGCACTAATCTAGGGAAGTCTTTAGTCAAGAGTGCCTTGGATTTGGGACTAAATCTTAGACAAAATTTATATACAGAAGTCTCCAGCATGATGAAGCTGAGGGTAAGATTTTGCTTGAAATAACAGCTTTGCTTAGATTTCTCTCCTCTGTCCTGCTTTCCTCACTCCTCTAATAGTTTGTTAGGGGAGCACTTCCTCATGAATCATTTGCATTCAAGTCCTCATCCTATTGTCAGCTTTTGAAAAACTTGACTTAGAGAAGCATCATAAAAAAAGGATCCAAAAACTCCAGAACCTACATTTTTCAAGTTTAGAATATATTGCTAAAATATTCTTCTTCTAGTCATAGGAAAGAAACTCATAATGGTGAGCCCTACATTTTGCAGAGTGCTAAGGCTACAGCTGATTTTGTATTTCATGTTAGACATTTGATGCCTTTGGATATCTGATGACAGTCATTCATTTCTATATAATCAGGAAAATATTAGAATGTAATCATATGAATTTGCATATTTTAGATTGTAGGAAAGTAAATATAAAATTATAAGCTCTTTTTTTTTTTTGAGACAGTCTTGCTATGTTACCCAGGCTGAAGTGCAGTGGCACAATCTTAGCAACCTTTGCTTTCTAGGTTCAAACGATTCTCGATTATCATGCCTCAGCCTTCCAAGTAGCTGGGAGTATAGGCATGTACCACCATGCCTGGATAATTTTATTTCTTATATTGTTAGTAAAGACAGAGTTTTGGCTAACTTTTTCCTCATATTGTTAGTAGAGACAGAGTTTTGTCACACTGGCCAGGTTGGTCTTGAACTCAAGTGATCTGCCAACCTTGGCCTCCCAAAGGGCTGGCATTGAGTTGACATGAACCACCTTACCAGGAAATTGCTCCTCTTTTAATTCGGAAATGGTTGTATGTTCTCACTCTTCCAGCCTGAACCCATGGAGTACTAATATCCACAAACGATAAATAGCACTCCCTGTGGGAAAATGTCTATATGTTTTTACAGTTTGATATAATTGTAGTAAAATTACTATGTAAATTGTTTACTTTTAATATTTTTACATAAAATTTAAGTCAAGATATATTAAATGCTAAATGATTGTACTTATTTATTCACTTGCCTCATGTTTTTTTCATTTTAAACATCCTAAATTTAAATTCGATTGTATTTTATGCATTTCAATTGATTGTACTGTAATGCAGAATATGGAGCTGTCATAATATACTGCAATACAGTATATTTTGTTATATTTGAAAAAAATATTCTGCTTCTATATTTATTCAATGCCCCTAAATATAGAGTAAGCTTCACCATAATTCATGAACAGGGACTTAGAGTGTGTAGAAAATGTATTGCTAATAAAAGCTATAGTGAAAAAGGTGAAAAGTCAACATTTCTCTTTAAAAGTTAAATTTGGCATGTTCAAAATCAAAAGTTAGCTTTGTTTACAAATATGCTCATGCTCCATGATAGTTTTGTTAGTGGACTGTTCCCAAACATTTTCTAAACTTGTAAAACATTTTTGGTAAATGCCTTGCATTTAGCCCCCTTTTATTTCCAATGTTATTAGTTTCTCATGTTTAAATTGTTTTCATTATCTTACTTGAATTCTTATTTGTTTTCTGTCTCCAGACTTTTCTCTCCCACAATTCAATCTTCACCCAGCTCTGATCTTTTTATGTACCTTATAAAACACATTTAACATTTAAATAGAAATATTTAGATTTAATAATAAACTGTTGTACTGCAGTGGCTTGAATGGTGCCTCCTGCCTCCATTCCAAGCAGATAAGTACACCAAAAACCTGGAAATATAACCCTATTTGAAAAAGGTGTTTTTAGAGATAAGTTAAGGATGAGATCATCTTGAATTAGGGTGGGCCATAAATGTAGTGACAAGTGTCCTTGTAAGAGACGAGTAGTGGAGAAACTTGGAGAAGAAGGCCATGCCAAAACCTTTAAGAAAGTGAACAAATAAATATTAATTATGCTTCTATAAGCCAAGAAATGCCTGGCACTACCAGAATCTGAAAAGGCAAGAAAAGATTTTTTTTTTTTGAGATTTCAGGGAAAATATAGCACTCTCAGCTATAAGAATGTAAGAATGAATTTCGATTGTTTTAAGAATGTAAGAATGTAAGAATGAATTTCGATTGTTTTAAGCCACCAAGTCATGGTAATTTGTTATGGCTGCCCCAGGAAACTAATTTGAATAGCTTAACATAAGGAAATAAAATACAGTTCTTAAAGATATTATTTTGAAGAACAAAAATATTATGGAATAATATTAAAGAATACTAAAGGGATACAAATTGATTGATTTACCATGTGATTATGACCATGCATGTGGAGCACAAAAAAACTCATTTATGTTACTATTTGTATTTGCTATGTTGCTCATTGTAATGGAACATAACCTAGCTTAACCTAATACAATCTCCAATAACAGAGCATTACAAAAAATTATAATTAAAAAAAGCTATTTTATATGATTAAATAAAATGAATAGAAGGTATGAGTTCTGAGATTTCAATTAAATATATAACGTATACAGATTAATTTTGTGGTATATTACATTAAAAGTCAACTTATTTTTCTTATTTTATGTTTTCTTTGAATCTACATTGACTATCTTGAAGGACATTTATTTGCCTGTCTGCTAGTCCTTCTATGATATGTACTATTATGTAATTCAGTTTATTATAATGCTATTTCTATAATTTATTGATTTGTTTATTTATGTATTCATTATTTATTAAATTTTTCAGTAAACAAATAATTATTCCAAGTCTATCACATAGCAGGCACTGCTCTGAACACTCAGGATACAATAAGATCAAAGCTAATGATAACACTAAATATTAGTTACTGAGGGCCTTCATTGTGTCAAGTAATAATCAAAGTACTTTATACAATTTAATACTCATAAAAAGTAAGAAAAGTCTGATTACTTTCATTTTCAGGTAAGAAAACTGAGACTGAGAGATGGTAAATATATTGAATAAGATCACTTATAAGAGACAGTATAAGAATTCAAACTTTGGAATAAATCCAAAGTAGACTCTGATTTTGATTATTTTGTATTTCTTATAATTTCAACTTTTATTTTAAATTCAGGGGCCACATCTCCCAATTTGTTACATGAGTATATTATGCAATGCTGAGGTTTGGGACGTGAATGCTCCTGTCACCCAGGTAGTGAACATTGTATCCAATAGTTAGTTCTTCAGTATTTACTCCCCTACCTCCCAGCCCTCACCCCTCTAGAAGTTCCCAGTGTCTATTGCTATCTTTATATCCATGAGTACTTAATGTTTGGCCTCCACTTATAAGTGATAATGTACAGTATTTGGCTTTTAGTTCCAGCATTAATTCATTTAGGATAATAGCTTCCAGTTCTCTGTACAATGTACTGTTGATGGGCACCTGGGTTGATTCCACGGCTTTGTTATTGTGAATAGTGTTGCAATGAACAGATAACGTAGTGTCGCAGTGCATATGTGTCTTTGCTAGGTGATTTAATTTTCTTTTAGATATTTACCCAGTAGTTCTGTATTAACATCTTGGAAAAATCTCCAAACTGCTTTCCGCAGTGGCTGAACTAATTTCTCTTCTCCTCAATGGTGTATAAGCCCTCCCTTTTCTCCATAGCCTTGGCAGCGTCTGTTGTTTTCTGACTTTTTAATAATAGCCATTCTGACTGATGAGAGATGGTATCTCATTGAGGTTTTGATTTCCATTTTTCTAATGATTAATGATGTTGAACATTTTTTCACGTGTATTGGCTGCATTGTTTTAAGAGATTCTGTTCGCATCTTTTGCCCACTTTTGAATGAGTTATTTGCTTTTTGCTTGTCAACTTAAGTTCATTATGGATTTTAGATATTTGGCCTTTGTTGGATGAAGACTTCGTGAATTTCTTCTCCCATTCTGTAGGTTGTCTATTTTCT
This sequence comes from Plecturocebus donacophilus, assembly GCA_004027715.1. Lineage (NCBI taxonomy): Eukaryota > Metazoa > Chordata > Mammalia > Primates > Pitheciidae > Plecturocebus > Plecturocebus donacophilus. The sequence continues at coordinate 41,194 of PVKP010000565.1, forward strand.
CTGTTGATGGTTTCTTTTGCTGTGCAGAAACTCTTTAGTTTAATTAGGTCCCACTTTTCAGTTTTGGTTTTGTTGAAATTGCTTCTGAGGACTTAGCCATAAATGTTTTTCCCAAGGACAATATCCAGAAGGATGATTCCTAGGTTTTCTAGAATTCTTATAATTTGAGGTTTTACATTTAAATCTTTAATCCATCCTGAGCTAATTTTTATATATGATGAAATGTCAGACCTCAGTATCATTTTTCTGCATATGGCTAGCCAGCTCTTCCAGCAACAGGTATTGTATTGAATAGGCAGTTTTTACCCCATTGCTAATTTTTGTCAACTTTGTCAAAGATCAGATGGCTGTAGGTGTGTGGCTTTGTATCTGGATTGTCTATTCTGCTCCGTTGATTTATGTGTCTTTGTGTTGTCCCAGTACCATCTTGTTTTGGTTACTGTCACCTATAGTATAATTTAAAGTCAAGTATTGTGATGTATATTAGTCAATTCTCACATTGCTATAAAGAATACTACCTGAGACTGGGTAATTATAAGGGAAATATTTTTAATTGACTCAGTTTCACAGGCTTAATAGGAAGCATGGCTAGGATGCCTTAGAAAACTTATAATCATGGCTGAAGGCAAGGGGAAGGAGGCACCTTCTTCAAAAGTGACAGGAGACAGTGTGTGCCAGAACAAGAAAGTGCTGTACTTTAAAATCATCAATTCTCATTAGAACTCACTCCCTATGAGGAAAACAGCATGCGGGAAAATCCCACTTGGTCTTTCCCCTGACAGATGGAGATTACAGTTAAAGATAAGATTTTGGTGGGGACACAGAGCCAAGCCATGTTATTCTGTTCCTGGCCCCTCCTCAATCTTATGTTCTTATATTTAAAACACAAATATGCCTTCCCAACGTCATTCAAATTCTTAACTTCTTTCAACATTAACTCAAAAGCCCACAGTCCAAAGTCTCTTCTGAAACAAGACAAGTCCCTTCTGCCTATGAGCCTGAAAAATCAAAAGCAAGTTAGTTACTTCCTAGATACAATGGGGGTAATAGGCATTGGGTAAATATTACCATTCCAAATGAAAGAAATTGGACAAAACAAAAGGACTACAGGATCCGTGCAATTCTGAAATCCAGCAGGGCAGTCATTAGGTCTGAAAGCTCCTGAACAATATCCTTTGACTCCAGGTCTCACATCCTGGTTATGCTTATATAAGAAGTAGGCTCCCATAGTTTTGGGCAGCTTTACCCCTGTGGTTTCACAGGTGACAGCCCCACTCCTAGCTGCTTTTACAAGCTGACATTGGGTGTCTGCAGACACCCAATGTCTTTTCCAGACACATGGTGCAAGCTGTCAGTGGATCTACCATTCTGGAGTCTGGAGGGCAGTGTCCCTCTCACAGATTCCCTAGGCAGTGCCTCAATGGGGACTCCATGGGGGGGCTTCAAGCCGCAATCCCCTTCTGCACTGCTCTAGCAGAAGTTCTCCATGAAGGCTCTGTTCCAGCATCCTCCGAAATCTATGCAGAAGTTCCCAAACCTCAATTCTTGTCTTCTGTGCACCTGCAGGCCCAACACCACATGGAAACCACCAAGGCTTTGGTCTTGCACCCTCTGAAGCAATGGCCTAAGCTGTACCTTGGCCCCTTTTAGCCACGGCTGAAGCTGAAGCAGCTGTGACACAGGGCATCAAGTCCCAAGGGTTCATAGAGCAGGGGGACCCTGGGCCCCATGCATAAAACCATTTTCTGCTCCCAGACCTGCAGGCTTGTGATTGGAGAGGCTGCTGCCAAGATCTCTGACATGACCTGGAGACATTTTCTTCATTGTCTTAGTTATTAACATTTGGCTCCCTGTTACTTAAAACTTTCTGCAGCTGGCTTGAATATCTCCCCAGAAAATGAATTTTTTTTCTATCACATTGTCAGCCTGCAAATTTTTCAAACTTTTGTGCTTTCATTCTCTTTCAAGTATAAGTTCCAATTCCAAATGATCTCTCTCAAGTTTGAATTTCTACAAATCTCTAGGGCAGGAGAAAAAGGCTGCAGTTGCTTTTTTAAAGCATATTAAGAGTGGCCTTTGCTCCAGTTCCCAAGAAATTCCTCATGCCTATCTGAGACCGCCTCAGCCTGGACTTCATTGTTCACATCATTATCAGTATTTTGATCAAAACCATTCAGTGAGTCTCTAGGAAGTTCCAAACTTTCCCTCACCTTTATGTCTTCTTCTGAGCCCTCCAAATTGTTGCAACTTCTATCCATTACAAAGTTCCAAAGTTTCTCCCATATTTTCAAGTGTCTTTATAGCAGTACCCAACTCCTGATACCAATTTACTATATTTGTTCATTCTCACACTGCTATAAATAATACTACCTGAGACTGGGTAATTATAAAAGAAAAAGGTTTAATTGACTCACTGTTCTACAAGCTTAACAGGAAGCTTGGGTAGGAAGCCTCAAGTAACTTACAATCATGGCAAAAGGTAAAGGGGAAGCAGGTACTTTCTTCACAAGGCAGCAGGAGAGAGCTTATGTGAGCACGAGGAAATGCCGTAATTTAAAACCATCAGCTCTGTGAGAACTCACTCACTATCACAAGAATAGCATGGGGGAAACCACCCCCATGATCCCATTGCTTCCCACCTGATTCTTCCCCTGATACATGAGAATTACAATTTGAGATGAGATTTGAGTGGGAGACAGAGAGCCAAACCAGAGCATGATGTCTGGCATTTTTCTTTTTGCTTAGGATTGCTTTGGCTATTGGGGCTCTTTTTGGTTCCAAATGAAATTTAGAGTCATTTTGTTCTAATTCTATGAAGAATGACATTGTTAGTTTGAGAGGAAAAATGCTGAATATTGACTCTTCTAATTCATGAGCTTGGAGTGTTTTTCCATTTGTTATTGTCATCTATGATTTTTTTCAGGTGTGCTTCATAGTTCTCCTTATAGAAATATATCACATTCTGGGTTAGATGTATTCCCAGATATTTTATTTTTTGTGTGTGGCTATTGTAAATGGGATTAAATTCTTGATTTGGCTCTCAGCTTGAATAGTATTTGTGCATGGAAATGGTACTAATTTTCGTACATTAATTTTGTACCCTGAAACTTTACTAAAATCATTTATATTTTCCAGGAGCTTTTGGTTAGATTCTATGGGGAATATCAGGAAATGATTTGAAATTCAGAAAATTTCATATAAACCATGTTAAGAGAGAGTTTGACTTCTTTTCCTATTTGGATGTCTTTCATTTCTTTCTCTTGCCTGAATGTTCTGATCATCCCTTCTAGTACTACGAGGAAAAAGAGTGGGGAGAGTGGGCATCCTTGTCTTGTTCCAGTTCTCAATGGAAATGCTTCCAGCTTTTGCCATTCAGTATTATGTTGGCTGTGGATTTGTCAGAGTTGAGTCTCATTATTTTAAGTATGTTCTTTCTATGCCTCCTTTGTTGAAGTTTTATATGATGAAGCAATTTTGAATTTTATCAAAAGACTTTATTGCATCTATTGAGATGATTATATTGTTTTTGTTTTTAACTCTGAATCACATTTATTAATTTATGTATGTTAAACTAATCTTGCAAGAATAAAGACTACTTGATTGAGGTGAATTAACTTTTTGGTGTGCTGCTGAATTTGGTTTGTTAATATTTTGTTAAGAATGTTTGTGTCTATGTTCATCAGGGATATTGGCCTGTAGCTCCTTTTTGGTTGTATTTTTACCTGGTTGTGGCATCAGAGTAATTTTACTTCATAGAATAATTTAGATAGTGAGTTCATCCTCTTTGGTTTTTTGGAATAACTTCAGGAGAATTGGCACCAGCACTTCTTTGTATGTCTGTGAATTCACCTGTGAATATATTTGGGCTTGAGCTTTTAATGTTTGGCAGGTGTTTTATTATTCTTTCCATTTCTGACCTCAATATTGGTATGTTCAGGGTTTTAATTTCAGGAGGATGTGTCTTTCCTAAAATGTATCCATTGTGTAGATTTTCTGGTTTGTGTTCTTAAAAGTGTTTCTAATGGTATCTGATTTTTTTGTATTTCTGTGGGATTGGTTGTAATGTCACCCTTGTTGTTTCTGTTTGTGCTTACTTAGATATTCTCTCTTTTTTTTTCTTTCCAAATCTGGCTATCAGTCTATCAAACTTCTTTACATTTTTCTAAGAACAAACTTTTGGTTTCATTGATTCTTTGTATGAATTTGTGTCTCAATTTTATTAAGTTCTGCTCTGATTTTAGTTATTTCTTTGTTCTAGGTTTGAGGTTAATTTGCTCTTTTTATTTTCTAGTTTCTCTAGATAAAATGTCAGATCATTAATTTGAGGTATTAATTTCTATGTTTATTTCACTGTAGTCTGAGAATGTTTGTTATGATTTTAATATTTTTAAATGTTTTGAGACTCACTTTATGGCTGAGCATACGATTGGTCCTGGAGTACCTTCTTCATGCAGATGAGAAAAATGTATATTCTGTGATTGACAGACAGAGTATTCTGTATATATCTATTAGGTTCATTTGTTTAAGCATCAAATTTAAGTCCATAATTTCTTTGTAGGTTTTCTGCCTCAGTGATCTCTCTAATACTGACAACAGATTATTGAAATCCTACATTATTACAGCATGGATGTCTAAGATTTTTTCCCAGGTTTGGAAGTAGTTGTTTTATGAATTTGGGTACTCCAACATTGGGTGTGTATATAGTTAGGAAAGTTAAGTCTTCTTGTTGGATTGAACATTTTATCATTATGTAATGTTCTTCTTTGTCCTTTTTTACTGTTGTTAGTGTTTGGTGTAATGTCTGTATGACATGGGTCTCTTGTAGACAGCAGATGTATAGGTTATTTTTCTTTCAATCCAGTTTGCAACTCTGTGCTTTTTCAGTGGAGTATTTAGACAATTTATATTCATAGTTAATATTGATATGTCATGTTTTGATCCCATCATGATGTTTTTAGATGACAGCTTTGTAGTTTCTATTGCATTGTTTCTTTATAGGGTCAGTAGGCTATGTACTTAGGGATGTTTATGTGGTACAAGATATCATTCTTTTATTACCATGTTTAGAACTCCCTTAAGGATCGCTTGTAGAAGCTGGTCTAGTGGTAAAAAATTCCATTAACACTTACTTGCTAGAAAGATTTTATGTCTTCTTCACTTATGGGATTTAGTTTAGTAAGATAAGAAATTCTTAGTTAAAATTTCTTATCTTCAAGAATTTTGCAAATAGGTTTTCAGTCTCTCCTAACTTGCAAGCTTTGCTGAGAAGTCTGCTGTTAGCCAGAAGATATTTCCTTTGTAAATGATTTGAACTTTTTTGCTGGCTGCCTTTGATTTTTTTCTTTAATGTTGACTTTGAACAGTCTGACCACTATATGCTTTGATTATGTTAATTTTGTATAGTATATCACAAGTGCTCTCTGTATTTCTTATATCTGAATGTCTACCTCTCTAGCAAGATTAGAGAAATGTTTTTGAATTATTTCTTTACATATATTTTCCAAGTTTTTAACTTTTTCTCTTTGTCTCTTAAAAATGCCAATAATTCATAGGTTTTGGTCACTTTATATAATCCCATATTTCTTTAGTACTTTGTTCATGTTTTAAATTCATTTTAAAAGTATTTTGTCTGACCAATTTCAGGAGATCAGTCTTTACACTCTTAAGGTTTTTTTTGTTTGTTTTTCCTGGTTGGTCCTATCTATTGATAAAACTCTCCATTGTAATTTCTAATTCCATAAGTGAGTTTTTCAATTCCTGAATCTCTAATTGACTTATTTTAATATGTTTATCTCTTCATATCCTGGATTGCTTTAGAAGTTTCTTTGCATTGATTTTCAACCTTTTCTTGGATCTTATTGAGCTTCTTCACAGTCCATGCTTTGAATTCTTTTTCTGTCAGTTCTGAGTTTCCATTTTGGTTAGAGAATATTGTTGAAGAGTTGGTATAATCTTTTGGCAGTGTCATTACATTCAGATTTTTCAAGATACCAGAATTCTTGCACTGGTTTCTTCACATCCAGAGATGCTGGCACTTCTAATCCTGAAAAATATTTTCATGAGGATTGTTTCTTTTCCTTTTTTTTTTCTCTTTTTCTATTATATGATTGGTTTGATAGTTCTTTCATTTTTCCTTTACTGTCCTCCCTAGGAGAATGTGGCTATAGATAATGTTACGTAGGGCCTTTTGGCTTTGCTTCTGTAGACTTATGAATATCTATTGTCTGTTTTTTTATTGGGTTGTGCAGTTTGATCTAAAAGCCAGTATATGCCACTTATAGGTAAGAGCTGGCCACTGTGTTGGGTATATACTTGATCCTTATTTACTGGGAGAAGCTCTTTGTTGTCTCAGACAATGATATGTAGAGGGCACAGTGGTCTTAACTTCCTGCTCATCACAGGGGATACAGGCTGCAAGAAGGGCAGGACCAAATCTGCAGGCAAACCTATAGATTCTGCAATGGCAGGCAGAAGCATCAGAACTGAGGGAGAATGCAGTGGGCAGCCACCAAGCACTCAGAAGTGTGCCTAGGTGTAGAGGAGGGAAACCTCCTTGGCCCCATGTTTTCTGCATGGGGGAAGCCTAAACTCCTAATCCCAGAGAGTAGGTGCCACAGATGCCTGGAGACTGCCTGCACTTGGAGCTGAGAAGGTCTGCTTGCACCACAATCTCTTCACAGGAAGAGTGGGTGACTTATGTTTGCTGATCTGGGTGAGAAGTTGTCTGAATGCCTGGAAGTCTGGTTGGGCATGGAGCAGAGAGAGTCCTACTTCACGTGGATTTCTGTACAGGGAGGGTGTTACAGCTCAGGCTGCTGATCTGGGCAAGTGAGTACTCCAAATCCCTAAAGATATACCTAAGCATGGAGCAGAGTGAACTTCTGTACCAAGATCTTTGCCCAAGAAGTGTAGAGTGGCTCAGGCTGCCAATCTGGGTGAGCATGTGTATTGAATGCCTATAGATCTTCCTGCATATGCAGTGTAGAGGATCCCACTATAACACACTCTCTCTGCACAGGAAAAGTCAGGCTGTTCAAGCTGCTGGTCCAGACACGTGTGTGCTCTGAATGCCTGGAATTCTGCCTGAGGGTGGAGTGAAGAGGTCTCTGTCACACTATGACCTCAAGGGAGCAGGCTGGAACCTGTAGCAATGACACACCCAGACCTGTTCCAGGTCACCAAACTGGCTCTGGCTCCAAATCTTATCACCCAGGAGAAACTGCAGCTTTAATCACTCTTCTTTTACCCAATTCTTGTGACAAGGGAGAGCATAATTCCAGTGTCTACTGCTAAAGTATTATCTACAATCCTGGCTGTGGAGGCCCCAACCCTAATCTAAATTACGTGCCCCAATCTTTGGCCAAAGGCAGAAATGTATGACCACACTAAAAATGTGGCCACACTAAAAATGACTGATTTTTGTATACACTTGAATTAAAAATGGCATCCTGCTCTGAGTCCCAGGTCTGAGAAAATGCCTGAAGCATTTCCTAGTATCTTTCCCTCTCAGAGTCTCCAAACCTCTCCCCAGGTTAGCTCCAGGGCTTGGGAGAAACAAAGTGGTCTTCTTTGGCCTGGGTTGCTAGGATACCCAGTGGAAGGTGAATCACAGGAGGAGGCTCTCCGGCTCTCTAATGTACTAGGGCTTCACTCACTTTTATCAGCCAGATGCCATCTTAGGGGTTATTTTAACATGTTTTCCTTTCTGGGATCTATGGTGTCCTTCATGACTCCAGTGGATTCACATTTTCATTCTTGAATTAAAGCTCACAGAGTTTATCTTTTTGCACCATCTTGCTATTTCCAAGGGCTGAGGCATGTTAAAAGCCTCGAATCTGCCATCTTGGAAAAAAATATCCTTTGCCCAGAATTATTTTGATGTGTATTATTTGTCATATTATAATTACCACTAGTATCCCATTCCTCTCAAATGTGCTCTGATTTCTGAAGGTATTTTGTGCTGTCACCCTAATATTGCTACATCGTGACTCATGGTCTTTGCTCAGAATGTAAAAAGGAACAGCACCAATATGTGCAAAGATACATTTAGGTGATCAATGAGAAAATGAAACTGTATGTCCAATAAAGTTTCCTCTTTTTTAGTCTTTATGGTAAACCAAATTTTAAAATAAAAAAGAGCTTTAGAAAGTTATACTGTAGTTAGTAAGAAAAAAAATTACCTGTATGAATATTATGGGATAATCAACATCTGAAAGGCAAAAAATAATATTGTTTAGAATGCACACTATTGTATTTCACAGTGTTAATCATTTAAATCTTGTTTTTCTTTTCCATTACTATATTATGTAGGAGTTCCCACAGAGATGAGATCAGCTGGTAATTGGAAATACAGATATTGACTGCAGAGAACTATCCTCTGTAAATAAGGCTAATCAGTCTCTTTAAAACACCAGGTGGTTCTATATAAATATATTTTGTGGTTACAGGCATGAGAGTGTTTATTTTTTTCAGAATGTAAATCAATTCTGTAGTAATGTCCTGAAATAAATAGGTATTTCAGAAAATATTATGAGATTTACATGAATGTGACATTTGGCTATTCAAACTATTTTAAAGTAAATTTAATAGCTACTATATCCCCTTTAAAAACCAAGATGAGAGTCCAACTCTAAGAAAGAGAATTGAACTTGAAGAGCTGTAGTGAAGGAGTCAGACCTAAGGAGACTAAATTATTCCTGAACCTAATTTTGATGGTAAGTTCCTAGGCCTCTAGCCTGGGCCTGGTGCTATAATACATGAGAATTTGAGAGGTTTCCTAGGGAGAAAGTCTGAGTGCATTTTGCATGTTCAAGGAACATAAACTTTTTTGATTAGAGGGCAGTCTGGCTAATTGTATTTCCCAGTGATGATCTCAACCATTTATTTTATTTTCCATACACTTCTTAAAATGTAATATTGATACTTTTTTATTGACATATGAGATATCTGTTCTTTACATCTAACTATGGGTGGGCTATGACTGCAATGAATTGAACACTATGTAACTGTTGAGGTTAAGTTAAAAAAAAAGTAGCAAAATTTACTCTTAGACTTCCTGAGATGTTTCATGAGGAATCCAGCTACCATGCTGTTAGGAAGCCAAATAAGCACATCACAAAACCACTTTTAAGTATTTCTATTATAGCCCCAGCTAAAGTCCCCATCCACAACCAGCATGAGGTGCCAGACATGTGAGTGACCAAATCTTCAGATTGAGCTTTCTCTATTGAGACTTGTCCAGATTGCAATTTATGAGCAAGATACATATTGTTTTAAGCCACTAGATATTATGTTGATATTTTATACAGCAATATATAATTGAAAAAGATGGTATAACCAAAACCATATGGGCAATAAAGTAAATGATATGCCAGGAATGTAAAAAAAGACATTGATGTGATCAATTTATCTATATGAAAATGACTTTGGGGAATAGTGAATTTGTAATCTTTAAATATAAAATACATTTTTAAAGTGTTTTAATAATAAAACCTCCCTTTCCTACAAGAAAACTATAATCACTAATATGAACTATTGATCATTAACTGTTTATTAGTAATAATCATGACCAATGTTTCAAACATATTATGTGCAAAGTGTTATAATTAGCATATTACACAAATGAGTTAACATTTGAAAGTACCTGATGACTTTCAAATCCAATCCTTTGATCACTATGTATAATAGGAAGACAATGCAGCCTATCATTTGGCAAAATAATGGAGAATATATTGGAGGACCCTATGGAAGAGATTAAAGAAAATACTAATAAAGAAATTATTTTTGAATGCTGAAGGATGTAAATAATAATGAATCAATAGATGTATGTCCAAGGGCAAACTATAACAGGTTTTTCAAGAGCATGATACATGAATACACAGTGATATCATCATATAATAGAGTTCCTGAGCCAAAATGTAAGTCACTTAACCTCTTCTAATGTATGTGCTTCCCAGAAAGTGATATCTAATTACCATGCCAGATTGAATGATCCTAGCCAATGGTCTGTAATAACCTTGATTGTAGCTTGAAGATATTTACCAATACATCTCTTTTCAGTGTGTCTTCCTCTATAAACCAGAAGGCTCTTCTTCATCAACAATGAAAAATAGTCTCATTATTAAGAGGTCCTTTAGATTTTAGGTTGAGTACCCTACCTGCAAGTTGTAGTATAAGAGTCACACTTTGAATAGTGTCTCTGAATTAAATTCATGCTTTGCCTTTCCAGAGGCTAAAATGCTCAGCCAGGAATATGAGCAGTGAACTGTATGAGCTATGCCTCTCTATAATAATGAAAGTGTAATAAAATAATTTTTCACATGTCACAAATAAAACTGGTCTTGTTGCTTATGGCAAACCTGCTATAGTATGTATGTACATATATACATACATGTATGTGTGTGTGTGTATCTATATATTGCATTTTATAAAGTTGATTAATTGGAATTAGAATTATAAGATAAAAAACACAAAACAATATTAAAGAGACATTTAAGCAGATTTTTGTTTGATAAGTCCAAAATAACAACTACCAAAAAAAAAAGAAGGAGGAAAGGAGGGAGGGAGGAGGGAGGAAGGGTGGAATAAAGTCAGGAAAACTGTAAATTAATTTTCTATATTTTGATAGAAGAAAGATTAACAATGACCTGAGAGTTATAAGGCTGAGTTTCTGTGCCAATTAAATTTTATATTACGCTGTGTCATCTTTGTAAAGCTTTTATCCTGTTTACAATTCAATTCTTTTTCTTCTGAGAAAATTATCTATCATAAGTACTTTTTTTGGAAGGCTGTAGAAGAAAACTAAATGTCAACGGGCATTGAAATGGTAATACTAACATGTAGAATGGTAATAGCTGAGTTATTTTGTTATTTTGCCTTATTATTTGAACTAAAACTTAAAAAAATACATATTAACAAGCAAGGAATAAGATTTCATTCACAAGTGTCATCATTGCAAATATTAGCAAATTTATCTCAATTGGTAATTATTTTAAATTATATTTATTTCAGTAGATATTTTATTATTTTCATCTTTTGATCTGCTTTGTTTCTTCATCTCTCCCTCTCCTTTGTCTCTACAGAAAGATTAATAATGAGAGAAAAGTTATTTAAAGAACAACCCACAAAATTGTAGAACTGTTTTTAACATCCAAAAGCAAATAATTATACAAACCTAGTAAATATGGTGAATAATAAATCTAAGTAATGTGATTTTAGATAAAAATCAAAGTAACATCACAAAATAATTAGACTGATTTTGCAATTGTTTGGATCACAGTCTAAACCTGTACATCACAAAATAAGGTTACAAAATGATCTTAATAAAATTATTCAAAAAGTTGCTGTTATTTTAAGTCAATGGATCTGTCAAAGGGAATACTTATTTAGAGAAATATCTTTATCACTGATTTAATTAAGTAAAACATTTCTGAATATTTATATCTTCATTATTTTTAAATACGTATCACTCTCTTTCTCTTCCTTTTTACTTCTCTCTCAAATGCAGTTCTTTGAAACCTTTCATGAAAGCAGATTTCCTGGTAGACATTCCTTTTGCAGCCTTCTTCACCTGGATGAATGCTCCTTACCCTAATCCTCATCTTTCCTGAGCACTGGTTCTATCTCAGGGACACAAATTTGCTGTAAGCTTCTCCACAAAAAGTGGGACTTGAATGGGAGGTGGTCTTAATTGCTACTCTCTAGTTAGCACTTTGCCAAGTCTGTCCTGCAGACTGTGGCCGAGTGATGGATGAAAGGAGTTCGCAGACACAGGCTTGCCTGTCAGTGTGGCTAGGGGACGCTGCCAGAGTCAGCAGGAGCCCCGATAATCCAGTGACACTCACATTTATTTAGTACAGATTTAATGACCAAGGCCTAGTGCAAACACAGTGTGGGTAATCAACATTGTTGACCCCCTGAGTAAAGAGCAGTCCTGTGCACAAGTGATCAATGGTCTGTTTTAGGACAATATGAGTAAACAAGCTATTTAGATAAACTCCTCTATATTCCCTTGTTATCTCTGCTCTTTGCTATTAACTCAAGGTAAGAGGATAAGGCTGCCTTCAGCCATAACTCTTTCCCAAAACTATTGCAAAAGCTTCCCCCTTTCTAAGAAGGTTTGCATCTTTCCTGTACTTTTTCCCACCAGCCTGACCAATCTCCTACATCTCTCTGTTTTTTGAATTAGGTTTTGTTGATTGCAGAGTACAGATGTGTGCAGCAACAGGTTTATCAGGTGCTGTGGTTATAACTTGTGTTCTGGCTTTACATCCTCTAATTAGTAAATAACATAAGACAAACATGAGTATAATCAGTAACATTCTTTTTCAATCAAGGAGTGACATGTAGTGTTACTTGGCACCTCAGTCCAATGTGTTCTATTACTGAGGTACCCCACCAGGGGTATGTCAGTTCCTTCTAGCCAATCAGTCAGGTTGTTAGAGGCTGGGTAGGGAGTGTCTGCCTAAGTAACAGATGGAAAAAAGGCAAATTTAGAAGATAGGCTCAATAGACTGTAGCAGGTGCAGATAGCAGGCAAAGTGAGAGAATTAAAAAGGAACAAGTTATCTGGAGTGAATGATATCTATGTCCAGAGCAGGATTTGCTCAGCCTTCTGAGTTGTCTTCTTTAGCATCCCCCAGGTAGTGTTTGGGGCTTGTGTCCTCTGAGGAAGATGCATTGTCTGGGGCTGTGGGTCACGCAGGGTCATTTTCTTTATTTCTGGTACTGGGTTGGGTCCTAGCCATGCCATGGTATGGTTTGATGTATTGTTCTGGAATCCAAAGAGGGACTGCGGAGTGTTAACACAAGTGTATCCTTTTTCCATGTTAGAAAATGATTTGGACCACATCATACATTACTATTTTCATCTTTGCATAAAATTGCAGGTTTTATGTGTTGAGAAGTTTTAACAAAGTGTTTTTGTGTAGCTAATTGAAATTTGTCATATAAATTTAAGACATTAAGGGTAAATAAGGCTTGTGCTAGTAGTGCTGCAGTGTCCTTACTCATATTCTACCTTTTTTGTTTTCTGAGCATATTTTTTAAAGGTGGAGTGGGCACGTTCTACAATGGCCTGTCCTTGGGGCTTATATGGGGTGTCTGTGGAATGTTGGATGTTCCATGTATGACAAAATTGTTGAAATTGTGACCTGGCATAAGCTAGACAATTAACAGTTTTTTTTTTTTTTTTTTTTTGTGGGCCGCCCCATAAATGCAAAAGTTAGAAGAAGATGTTTAAACATTATCAGATGGACTCTCTACGAAAAGCATGTGTTCTAATTAGGTGAGAATTGGTATCAATGGATACATGTACATATCTCAATTTTCCAAATTCAGGGACTTATGTAACATCTGTTTGTCATAACTGATTAGGTTTTAGTTTTTTAGGTTAACATCTGTTGAAAGAGAGGGCATACCTGTCAGCTGGCAATCTGGGCATGGCAAGATAATTTGTTTAGCTAGTCTTTGGGTTAACTGAAATTGTTTAGATAAGTTTCTTCAATTTTGGTGGACAAACTGATGCGACTAGGTGGCTTGGTTAAGCAGTGATGTTATAACCTGCAGGTATGCTTGATTATTGCCATAAGCCAATGGGCCAGGCAGTGAGCTGTGGGCTTGAATATGTGATAAAAAATAGGATGTATTCATAGATTTGGCAATTGCTGAAGTTTAAGTAAATGGGCACACAGAGTGGGCTCCAGAGTAAACTTAATGAGCACTGTCTCAAGGTTCTGCAACAAATAAACAGAATAAGCAGAGCCACTAACAATATTGATGGGCGGAGCAGAAAATGTCTCCAGGGATAATATTAAGGCTCCAACCTCAGTTCTTTGAGTGCTAGTAAATCCAGACGGATTGAGGGAATTATGTGGTTTCCACCAGATGGCCACTTTTCCATTTTTACAGAAGCCATCAGTAAAAAGCATTAAAGCATTAGGTGTGGGGGAATCAACTACTTTTGTAGGCAGAACTACGGGAGTACAAGATAAGAATTGAAGTACTTCATCAGCAGGAAGGGCATGCTCTATATGGCCTGTGTAATCAGAGAGTGCTATCTGAAAATATAGACATAGTGGCAATACTGCTTCGAATTGCTTGTTACTCAAAGCAATCCTTATGACATCAGGGTCATAACCTAGCCACAGATTTCTTCACCTTCAGCCTGTATAGATGACTTTACTAACTAGCTGGATATAGGGGAATAGTGTTTTAGTCACTGTATGTAAGCAAAACATTCATTCCAGGAATCATAACCCTGGGGTCATCTGTCCTAGTAATCCTGTTGGGAAATGTTTAATAGGAAAAACAAACAATTGGACTGAATATTTTGGGTCTATGTAATCTAGTTACCTCTGAGAAATAACTTGTTCTATTTCCTCAAACTCTTTTTTTGCTGCAGGTGTTAAGTACCTAGGAGAATCTAGGAGAGTATTGCATTTTAAGATAGAAAGCAGGTTTTGCAACATCAGTAGTTACGACCAAGGTGGGGGCAAAGCCAGTTAATATCACCCAGTAATTTTTGATAATCATTTAAGTTATGTAAGTTGCTAGTATTTAATTTAATCTTCTGGGTTCTTACTGACCGGGAAGTTAGTATGTATCCAAGATATTTTCAAGGAGAGGACATTTAGACTTTTTAGGTGCAATGATTAAGCCTCTTAACTGTGTATTCCTTTGGACAGAGGCATATAAACTTAAAAGTACTGGCTCTGTTGAGGCTGATAATAAAATACCATGCATAAAATGAATAGTCTTGAATTAGGAAATTATTTTCTACTGGGGAGCAAAGCCTGATTTACATGATACTGACACATGGTAGGACTGTTCAACATTCCTTGAGGAAGTACTTTCCAATAAAATCAGCAAGCTGGCCTTTCATTATTGACAGCTGGTATGGTAAACACAAATTATTTTCTGTCCTGTTCTGCAAAAGGAATAGTATAAAAGCAGTCTTTTAAGTTAATAACAACTATTGGCCAATCCTGAGGAATCGCCACTGGGGAAGGAACCCCTTGTTGAAGAGACCCTATATGTTGCAGATTACAATTAATAGCCTGTAAGACATGCAAAAGTCTCCATTTGCCAGACTTTTGGGGAATGACGAAAATGGGTGAATTACATTGGCTGTTAGATGGTTCCATATGGCTGGTTTTTAATTGCTTCTCAACTAATTCATGGGATCACTGTAATTTCTCCCCCTTTAAAGGTCACTGTTCTATCCAAATAGGATCTTGAGAGAGGTTTGTTATGGGTAGGGGAGGAATAACAGTGAACATTATTAGAAAGAGGCCATATGGTAGTTGTTGACTATGGGCTCAATTAATCCTTTCATAAATGGGCTAGTGGCTCCATTTTCTCTAACGCTTTTGCTTTTCTCTTTATAAGCATCAAAAGAAATGGGTTCATATATCTGATTGCCTTGTTGATCTTGCATTACTGGGCAGGCCAAGAGCTTCCCTTCTAATGCTGCTTGCCTAAGACAGGGTCCCTTAGCTGTAGTATCTCCCTTGTCTTTTTTCCAATTTATTGTGGGAGGTGGCTCAGGGGAAACCTCCTTTCCCTCTGTGGTACTTTTACTCAGTGATGCCCGGCTGAGGGAGAAGGAGGAGGCAGTAAGCTAGGTGATGGCTCCTCTTCCCTTCCCTTTCTAGGGTCTTCTGTGTAGAGTGGGACCAAAGCAGCCCTGACCAAAGCCCATAACATTAAAGATGTTACTGGGACCCATTGCCCTTGAGCATGATGTTGTTTAAAATTTCTCCCCACTTGTTCACAGAGCTCTATGTCTAGCATGCCTTCTTCTGGGAACCATAGGTTATAGGAAACAACAATATGTATTAGGTCCCTTAACTGAGCCTGTGAAACCAAGGCTCACCTAGTTTTAAGCAGCTGTTTCAATACTTTCGTATACTGTTTCTGTTGTGCTGATAACTGTTGTCCCATGATGAAGCCCTAGCTTGAACAATTCCCTCAAACTAGGAAATCCCAAGCAGGTACCAATGACTTACTGACTGCTCAGTCTCTTTACCTTCACTTTCAAGGGTTTCATCATGATCCATTGCAGTGTTCCTCATGTGGGGGATCAGCTGCCAAGTCTGTCCTGCAGACTTTGGCTGAGCAATGGATGAGAAAAGTATGCACACACATGCCTGCCTGTCAGTGCAGCTAGTGGGCTCACAGCTTAGCACCACTGACAAGAGTGCAGCCTCAGCCCTGATAAGCTGGAGATGCTTGCATTTATTTAGTACAGATTTAATGACACAGGCATGGAGCAAACACAATTTGTGGGTAATAAATATTGTTGACCCACCGAGTAGAGAGCAGAGTCCTGTGTGCGAATGATCAAAGGTCGGTTTTAGGACAACATGAGTAAACAAGCTATTTAGTTAAACTCCTCTACATTCATTACCTTGTTATCTGCTCTTTGCTGTCAGCTCAAGGTAAGAGGATTAGGCTCCTTTCAGCCATAACCCTTTCCCAAAGCTTTTGCAAAACCTTCCAGCCTTTCAAGGAGGTCTGCCTCTTTCCTATAATTTTTCCCACCACTCTGACTGATCTCCTATAGCACTTCTGTGATTTTTAGTTTAAAATATAAAAAGCAGAGCTAGAGAAAGATCTGGTCAAGTTTTTGCCCATTTTAAAATAGGATTACTTCATTTTTTTGCTATTGAGTTGTGTTGAGTTCATTATACATTGTCAATATTAAATTCCAATCTGATATATGGTTTGCAAATATTTTCTACCATTTAATATGTTGCCTTTTGATTTTAACTTTTGCTTTCATGTGCAGAAGCATTTTAGTTTATGCAGTCCCGTTTGTCTTTTTTAGCTGTTGTTGCCTGTTAAGACACACAAATGATCAAGAAGTGGTCAACATCATCAATTATCAGGACAATGCAAATCAAAACCGCAATGAGATATCCTGCCATACTTGTTAGAGTAGGTATTATTAAAAAAAGAAAAGATAACAAGTGTTGGTGAGGATGTAGAGAAATTGGGACTCTTGTAAATTGTTTTTGGGAATATAAAGTGATGCAGCCATTATTAAAAAATGATAGAAAAATTCCTGAAACATTCTAAAAATGGAAATGCCATAGGACCTAGCAATCCCACTTCTGGGTGTGTAACCAAAGTAAATAAAATCAGTATCTAGAAGAGATACCCCATTTGCATGCCATTACAGCATTATCTGCAATATGAAAGATGTGGAAACAACTTAATTGCCCACAGACAGATGAATGGCTAAAGAAAACGTGTATATGAACACACATATACATGCAGATGCACTCACACATATGTAGACATACACTATATGGGATATTAGTTGGCTTTAAAAGGAAAAGAATATCTGTCATATGGTATAACATGTAAAATCCTGGAGGTTACAATGCTAGATGAAATCAGAAAGTCATGGAAAGGCAAATACTACATGATCTAACTTACATGAGGTATCTAAAATTGTCGATATTATAAACTCAGACAGTAGAATTGTGTTTTCAGGAGCTGGGGAAAGGAGAAGATGGAGACTTGATAATGAGGATAACGTTTCAGTTTTGCCAGTTGCATACGTTCTAGAGATCTACCATACATATTACTTATAGTATTGTACAATATGTATTATGAACTTCAAAATTTGTTAAGAGGATATATCTGGTGTTGTCACAGTTTAAATAAAAGAATAATGATAGAAAAATGCATACCAATATGTACTACCTGAGGTTCCTTGAACTATTGAAGAAAATAATGTCAAATACAATTTATGTTTTTATAAAAGCAGAACTGAGATGTGTCTACTTTCTTAATCAATGGGATGCTCTTCCCTTAAGGTGATATGGTGAAATAGTAAAATGGTTGTTATAATATACAGCACACTATTTCTCATTTCTGTGCATTTTTTCCATGCTCTTCTCAGGCTGGAATGCCTTTGCAAATTCACTGTAATGCAATAGTTCTCAGTCATCCTCTGAAATTTAGTATATGAACCATCTGCTCCACAATGTTATATCCTTCCACCAAATGGAGTGAGGGGCAGGAGATTTTTCCTGCCCCTCACTCCAATTGGCAGAAGTATGCAACATTGTGCTTTCAAGGCTCCTTATACGTGCACAAATCACCGTTCACCACAGGCTATGATATACTACAAAAAGTGTATCTTTGTGTTTTTATTACCTAAAGCTGCACTGTATTATAAGTTAGAAACTATAGCTTGTTTTTCTTTGTTCCCACAATAAGCAATGCATGTTACTAAAATGGTATGAACTATTTTCCCTCTTGTAGGCCAGAGTCTTGTTTCTTTCTAAGGTCTAAATGATATCTTGCCTTATAGAGTTTAAATTTCCAGAAGATAATGAAAATAAGATTACAAAACAGCTTTTCCATTTGACTAAAAGTTTTAATCGAATGTTTGTACACATGTCTGCCTTGTTCTTACTCTTCTGCGTCAGGTCAACTAATTACTTATGGACTTCAGTGTTGTTTGCACATTTTCTCCAACTTTTAAAGTAAGTTATTGTGCATTCCTTTATACATAAGTATACTTTTTCAAATCTGAATTATTGTCATTTTTTGCATGTGCACAATTTCCTAAATTTCAGATTTTTTTCCTAAAATTTGACAACACAGTTCAATCGCTGATTAAACTACAAGCATAGAATATTTCTTTCATCATTTCTTTCATTATTAAAATACACTTTACAAATAAAATATACAACTTATTTTTTCAAACTTTTAAACTAAACCAGGCTAATCACTCCAAACCTTAAAATCCTTAGTGGTCCTGAAATATTCAATAGATTAAATTCATGCTTAATATTCAATTATCTTCCATTTCTTAACTTAATCTTCTTGTTTAGAAGAAACTTCTTTCACCTATTCCACATAGGAATCAAAATGGTTCATTTGTTAATCCCTCAAATCCAGTATAACTTCCCTTATTTCTTTCTTTCTTTCTGGGTCCACTTCTGTCCAGAGCATCCTGTAATCACTTCTGCCTATTAATTTTCTTTCTTCAAGGTTCAAATTTACTTCATGTGAATTGTTTTTATCATCCAAAGCTGATATGAACTGTTTCTCTCCCAAAGTATTGTAGTTTCTGATTTTGGCTCCTTATATTCTGCTCTGTAATTTTTACAGATGCCTTGCCTTTACATGAAATAAAATACATGTCCCCTGCAACCCACTTAACTTTGTAGCAAATTCTGTTAGAAAGATTTTTTTTAAAAGAATGGAGATGTTATTTTAATTCATACAAAGTTGGAGTTATTAGATAATGCTTCATAAAAAGTAGCCTTTAAGGATTTTAGAATGAATGTCATTTAAACATCAAAATATAGAATGTTATAAGCAATAAAAAAAATATTCCAGGTAGAGGAAATGGGACACAGAGATAAGAAAGTCGTGTTTGTTTAAGAAATATTGAGTATTATGGTTTTGCTGGGGAGAGCCTGTGTTTGTGAGTCTACTTCAGTGTTCTGATTACTTGGCAATGTCTAAACTTAATCATTATTCCCTCAGAATTGCCTCAGGACCTCCCTCCCATGTGCATATAGAGTGTCCAGAGTACTCGTAATTGCCAAAGGAAGAAATGCTTGATTGCCTCGCCTGCAGAGTCAAGTTGCTCTGTCAGAGATTCCCTTGAAGCTTTTCCCTTTGCCTAAGTGTTATTCCTGTGGTGACTGCATCTGCCTCTGATCCCATTTTGTTTGACATTATTTAATTGTTCCACATGCTGGGAGTATTTATTTATTCACCCACCAGACACCTGTACTTCTTTAATGCTGTCTTTTTTATTCTTTTATAAACAGAAAAAAAGAAAATCACATTGTGGGTGAAACATATTTGATGTCCAGTGAAAATATTTAGCAATCACAGTAGACAACACATTTTTTTTTAATTTCACAGACCATTGGAAACATTAGCTCATTAACAAACTAATTAAGGAAGAGGAAAAAGGGTGATTTAGAATAGAAGATATTGTTAACTCTAGTCAGCATGCAGTAGCAGAACCCATAGATCTTTAACTGTTAAGCACAAGACAGATCTCTGCCTAACCTCCCTCAACACCTGACCCTCTTAGATTATTAGTACTTCCCTCTTTCACTTTTGTATCACAGGAAATAAAATAGTTTCCCTTATTAGAAGTGCCAGGGTCAGTTTTATATTTCAGGTTAGTTTTGTGTCTTGAAAACTGAGGAAAATGATGCAGATCAAAACAGTTCACTTTTTTTCCCTTTTGCCCTCCTTCCTTAAACATTTCCTAAGTGTTTACCAGGTATGAGGCTTGAGGGAGAGTAGCCTCTGACTCTCATTTTGCTCTAGAAAGCAGATTTCTAAAGAAATGATTTACAGTGAAGTGTGAACATGGTAATGACAGTTCTGAATGATACAAAGAAGTGGGAAGATGAGACGACAGTGAGGAAAGGCTTCCTCCAAAAGGTGATTAACTGAGTTATCCTCTTCATTTTGCTTTTGAAATACTACATAAAATTATGAAATAATTTGCATGTTTTTCTGTGACTGTAATCTTATGAAGGGGAGATTAAAAATAATAGAAATAATAAAATAGGTAGCTAATATTAATTGATTTTTCCTATGTACCTGGCACTGTTTTATGGATCTTGTGTGAATTAACTTATTTAATCCTCACAATAACACGATGCAGCAAGTACTATTTTTATCATTTTTTTTTTTTTTTGCAGTTGAGGAATTAGGAACTCAGAGAGGTTATTTTATCAAAATTAAGTAGCAGAATCAAAATTTAAACTCAGGCTATCTGATTCCCATGCCTTTGGTTTTAATTTATGTGAAATGGAATTGAGATCACTTGAAAAAAGGAGATAGACTTTTGCAATGACATTTATTTGTTCAGGGTCCAATTAGGGGACAGGTAACAGCATTTTTAAAAGGAAATTTTAACATAAATAATTATCATCTATAAAAAGGGGTTAAATTAGTAAGAGAAGTAAAGAGAACTCTAAAGAATATAGAAATGATGGATGCAGGGAGCAATGACTACATTTAGACTAAATTCTAAATGTAGAATCTAGAATCTACATGTCCTAAGATTATCAAGGAGATAATATAAATGAGCTGAGATAAAATAAATGAGCTGGTAAATAAACTACCTTCCAGATGCAAGCAAAACTCACTGAGAAGGTGCCTGTTTTGTGCTGCAGGTAAAACCTACTGAGGTTATGAACTATGGCTTTTCCCATGCATCACTAGCCAGGAAGCTGTAAGAAAAGATCTGGATCAGTTAGAAAAATCCATTCTACTTTCAGTGGTCCTGTAAGAGCCTAACACTATGTCAGCTAGCAAAACTGAAATGTTTACAGTACCATAAAAGCAGGGCAAAAATGCATGGATTTGGAGCTAAGGGGCAATAAACTGATAACTGATATAGAGCAACTGAAGATTTTATAAGCCCTAACCATATATTAATATAATGCCCAACCATAAGCTATTTAATGTAAGACAATGATATTTTATAAAAACTTAATGACAAATAACAATGTTTTCCCCCAATGCCTAGATTGATAGGTTTACAAGTGCACAAACACACACACACACACACACACACACACACACACACACACATACATAAAATACCAAATTATTTCAAAGAAATGTTTTGTGCTCCTGATTATATGACTTAAGCATGTGCTTGTTTTTCTGTTGGGGAATCTAGCAATGTTTCATCCCTTCTCCAGTTCAAGATTTAGAATATAGATAAGCAATGTGATTCTTATAAAGCATCTCTCCATTTACCTTTTCTTCTTTTTTCTTTTTTCACATCTAGCAGAATTTTCTATTATCAATCTTAATGCTTGAACTCAATTTAAATTGTTGCCTCCCTCTATCATAATCCAGGTGTTTTAAAACAAAATTCTGAAACTGAAGCATTGTATTTATGTAAAGATCGTCTTCTTTCACTCTTTTAAGAGTAAGGACCATAGGTTGTTTGTGTTTTTTGTCCCCAAAGCAAATTCAGACAGGCTATAAAAAAAAGTTTATTTTTAAAAGTATGTGGTTGACTTGTTCTTATCTACTCCATACAACATCAACATCTCCCAACAATAATCCCCAGACTCTAAAAGCACAAATTAACTCACAAAAGGATAGAAAAACAAAAATACAGCAACCTAATTTGTTTCTGTGTTGTAATTAATAACCTAGTCTTTAATTAGAATGTTTGGTCTTTCAAATTAGAAAAGCCTTCAAGTGTCTTTGTCATTCTGAAGGATATTATTACTCTTTTATCTTCAATTTATGGAAATGAACTATGCCAGAAGTGGGTACTATACCAGCAAGTGTGAGGATGAGAGGGAAAATATAATTACAATATCATGATCTGCGTTTACTACAGGAAGACTAGAATAAGTATGAATTTGTTCAAGGAATATAAATTAATATGTTTTAATTTTTCTGGAGAGGTTTTAACATTTTAGAAGAAGGAATAATTTCAATTAATCACTGTTAAGATTCTTCTAGCTCAATATCTATGATTCTGTGACTGAACAATGGGATAACTCATTTTTCAACGTGCTAATACCACAAACTAGACATTGATCCTTCAGTTACTCAATAACATATAAAAAGTCTTAGGACACTGAAAAAAACATATCCATGAGATTGAGTTTAATATATTTCTGATTATACACAGATACATTAATAAAATAGTGTAAACTGTTTTTTGTTTTGGAAATTGAAAAATATAGCTTTTATTTCCAAATAGCAAAATTCCACATTCTACAGGACAAAAAGATGTACTTTAATGTTCAACAACCTTCGTCATGTTTTACAAATTTAGTCTACTAAGTGGATAATAGCATTCTTAATTTTTTTTTACCGAGCATAATCCCATGATTTAAATGCAATATATTTTTATAAAGAGCATACATTACATTTTACAGAAGAAGGAATTGAAGTTTAGAGAGATTAAATAATTTTCTTAAGTTTATTTAGATGGTAAATGGTAGTGAATAATCAAACCTAAAATGAGTGGTTCCACATTTTGTAATTTTCCTGTCACATCAAACTGTCTCTCATTGCTTGCTTTTTTTTTTAATTCTTAAAGTTGCAATACACAAAGGCAAAAAAAAGTTTCAGTGTGTAAGTCTCAAATCCCTAAGAAGCAGATTATTTACTAATAAGTTTGTCACTAATAAAGAGCATCTAATGATATGTTGTAAGAGACTGAAGTATTTTCAGGAATCCTTTAATGTTTATATGATGCAAATGACAGTTGTTATTGCAAAGGATAAACTGTTACTAATAAGAGATACCCCAACAAGCAACATATTAAGACACTTAATCTTTACTCCTTATTATTCCTTGAGTATTTCTAGGCTGAAAGTTTATTTTACTGTAAGAGTGAGAATTCTTAATGCTTAGTAATCTGGAATTGCATTCAGTTTGTTTAATTTTAATTAATTCTTGAACTGCCTCAAAAATATTGTTATATTGTCACTTAGGATATTTTATAAAAGTTAAATCAGACATTGGATTATAGACCAAATAAGAACTGTTTATTTGAAAAAGATTGTATTTTCTGTTTAATTACCTGTCTTACATCTAGAAAGGATTTATCATCAAATTCATCCAGCATTATGGTGGACATAACTTCTAGCTTTGGAAGTCTTATTTTGGTAAAAGGACCTAAAATCTCAGTTTAATATACTGTAATGAAATCATTTATTTATTTAGGAAATGCCATGACCCTAACTTAGTAAAGTCTTATACTGAATCTACACTAAGCAGATACCATGTAAATGCAACTGTTTAATTAAAATTGGGAGGTATCTCTGAAAAGGAATGCAACTCAAAGACTATTTGAAGGAGCTGCTTAATTCAAAGAATGATATGAATATTGGTCTGAGGCTGTTCTGGAAAAGTAAAAAGAAATGCATACTCTTAGAGATGATTTTCTCTAGGACATTAAAGATCATGTGGGATTATTTCTTCCTATCAAGAGTTCTCATTCCATTCAACATAAAACCTTTCTAAGATTTATAAGATATCATTCTTACAGATATCCTTTTTGTTTGGTTTGAACTTAATGTATATTATGAAGTTTAACTCTTTTGATCTCTGTGTTCTAGATTTGGTACTAATGCATTGTAGTTTAATAATAATTTTTCCATAGAGCTTCTAAAACATCACTTATGTTTTAATGGAAAAATTAACTACCTATAAATAATTAACAATAGTTCATTCAGGACTAAAAATGCACAATAAATAGTATATTGGTTGTAAATAGTAGTAAAATTTTAGACATCTCTTTTAGAATCCTAGGTCTAGAGTGCAGATTTATTTCAAAATAAAAATAATCACATTATAAATATGAAAGGCATTAGTGTTAACAAATAATTTCTTATCACTTAAGAATTATCAAAGAAATGTGTAATTTATAACCAGATGAAAGTGCACTAATCTGTTACTGAAATTTTGAGAAAAACCTATGAGAAACTCAAAATACCTATGAGAAACTCAAAATAACTAAATAAACGATATTTGCAAAACTGAATAATAAAATATCAGATAAAGTAGTATATCACAAAGCTGAAGTGCAATTCTAGCATTTATTAAGATAGATTTTATTTTGTTGTGTATGATTCATACTGATTTTTTGTTAATCTTCCATATACCGCTTGATGATTTGTCACAAAGTGGACCCATCTGCTCAAGTCAGGAAGTAAAATTCTGCAATCATGCCTCCTCAAATAAGTACCCTCCTTCGTCTCCCACAAAGCAACTACTCTTCTGATTTCTGATAGCATAGTTTTGTCTTTTCTTACTATTTGTATACATCAATCCCACACTGAAAATATTCTGTATCTTTTTTACTCAACATTATGCAAGACCCATCCATGCGATGTCACTCACTTTCACAACTGTGTGAATATACTATGCATCGTATCCTGCTTGTCAGTGCTGTGTAACAAAACTCCAAAACATTCAGTAGGACAAAGCAATAATTTAATTATTACTTCTGATTCTGTGTGGTAGAGGAATGGGGCAGGTGACATTGAGGATAGTTTGTTTCTGCTGCACAGATGCCTAGGCCCTCAGCAAGGAATACTTGAAGGTCAAGGGTGCCTGAATGGCTGGGGCTGGAGCCCTTTGGAGGATTCTTTACACATACACTTAACAGTTGATGCTGGTTGTCAGCTCACACTGGCATTAGGAAGTTGTCTGACACATTATATGTGGTCTTTGGGCAGGCTACTTTGGGTTTCCACATGGAAGGATGACTGTTTTCCATGAGTGACTTCCTGAGAAATCAAGTTGAATTAATGACATCTTTATGATTTAGCTTCAGAAGGCACACATCATTTGCTCCGTACTCTGTTTTCAAAGACACCAACAGAAGAACAACCAGATTTTAAGAGAAGGATTTACAGAAAGCAACATTATATTGGAGGTGTATCAGGATCATGTTGTAAGAAGGGCATGTGTGATAGAGGATAGTTTTTCAGCTGTTTTGGGAAATACAATCTGCCACATCCTGTATTCAAATGGACTAGTATGAGTAATGCTATGATGCACATTCTTATACGTATCGTTTGCTGTACAGTGTGTCATTTTTTGGTAAGTATAACCTAGAAATTGAATTTCTGGGTCATAGCATATTTCAGGTTGTGTTCTGAAAAACAGAAGCTGGAACAAATATTCAAATATATTTGATTTATGTAGAGAGTGCATATTAGAAACTCTTAACAGGTAGTAAAGGAAGCAGAATAGGGAGGGGTAAAAGCCAATATAGAACATGCCTTCAACTCCTGCACAGGAGGATCTGAAGTATACATTGCATTGCAGAGTTGTCTCAACTTCAAGTCAAGGGAGGCAGAATTTTGTAATATATAAGTTGATCACCTTCTGTGAGCTGTCCACTGCATGGGGTGTGGTGAGGGGACTGGCAGCAAGGAGACCCTCTCTGCAGAGGCGTCTACTGTCAGGTATAGGCCACTCTCCAAAGAAAGGACTAATTGAGAATCAATAGGAGGTAATATTCATACTAACTGAAGGGGGAGGAGGGAACGGACATTTACAGTCCTCACAGGAAGATCTAGGAGGAAGCACTAATTTCTTATACCATGGAGCACTCTTTCCACTTGAATGTCACATTAAATATATTTTATTCACCACAGTATCTGGATTTTAGTTTGCCACAATTTCTAAAAAAATTAACAAGAAGAGTGTGAGTGGTATGAACTACCAGGTCCTGCTGTACAGTTGCTTTCAAGGCTCTGGCTGTTGCTTATCTTCTCCTTCCTCCCCTACCCACTTTCAACTCCTTTTCCCCACTCCCTTAGCTAGAACTTTTAGTTTCCGTGGCTTTTCTGGTGTAGTCACCCAGGTGCTCATCTCTGAAGTGTCAGGACCCCCATTATCATACACTTTACATTATGTTGCTACATTCACTAATTTTCAGTTAAAACTGGTCACGAGAATAAAAAGAAGGTCTCTGTTGATAATGGTGGCAAACATATTCCTCCCTGCCCCCATTATGCAACCAAAGTCTTATCTCCTCCTGAGTGTCAAGGTTAATTACCCTTGTCAGTGTGATAATTTTTTTAATTTTTTAACCCACTGCTCTACTGACTCAAGGTGAATGTATCCAAAGTATTAAGTTCAGTGTACTTTTTACTATTTTCCCTGATGGAAACGCTCTCTTTTGAAAAATAAGATTTTCTGGGCAAATGATTAAAGTATAAATTCCCTGAGTCATGGGAAGTGATGGTAAGCCATGCCACTATTATTTATACTCTTTTCTTCCTACACTTATCTAATCTACCTGCTGAGTCAAAAGTTTCATTTAATGGCCATTGGTTTAGGGAGTATAACTGTATCCAGGAGAAGAGTGTCTTATTTTTGATGGTGTCATTGTTAAGCTAGTATCTCAGCTTCATCTTTATGAGGCTATTCCACTACTCTTACAGGCCAGCATCTACTGATGGTTGTGGTATGTGGAAGAACCAGTGCATTTTATGCTTATTATTGGCATCTTTTTTGCTATAAGGTATGCTTTGTTCTGACATGATGGAATTCCATGTAAGTGAAACAGGCACTCAGAAAGCCCACAGATAGTGGTTCTACATGTAATGCAAATTACCACTTGAAGTACGTGTCAATTCTGGTCAGAAGTGATGGCAGTTCTAACTTTGCAGGATGGAAGGAGTCTGATGAAACCAATTTGACAAAAGGTTACTGGCAATCTTCTAAGGTATGAACCCAGATCTGGGGCTCAGCATTCATCACCACTGTTGACTTGTTAGACATTCAGCAGTGGGAGTTGCCAAATTATCTTTGGTAAGAGGGATTCCATGTAGTTAGGCTCATTGTGTATCCTTCCACTCTGGAATCATGGGTACTCCATTCGCTATGCTCACTGTGCCGAGGCAAAATGGGAGTCTGAACCACCTGTTCATGTAGTTTAGTGTTCATGTTCTAGAAAAGCCCTGGCTGGATTTTATATGTACTATTTCTGTCACTGGCCAAGTAAAGATCATGAGAGTGAGTGGGACAAAAAGTATATGTATGTTCATATTTGGTAGGTAATGCTTAGACCAATGTATAATCCAATTACAAGAGTATATGAGTCCTATGTACTCCACCAAAACTCATCAAAAAGTAGCAAAGGTTGTAGTGGGCCAAGATTACACCACTGCACTCCAGCCTAGGTGACAAGAATGAAACTCTGTCAAAAAAAAAAAAGAAAAGACATACCATACTTGGTTAATCTTTTAATTTTAGTTATTGTGATTGATGTTTAAAGATATTGCATTTTGTTTTTATTATAGTTTCCTGTGGTTGTTGACATTTTCTTTGGCCTTTTAAATGATCTGTTTTCAATTGCCTGTTCATATCTCTTGACTATTTTTCTAATTGTATTCACTATCCTTTTTATTGATTTGTAAGTGTTCTTGGTATATTCTGAATATAAGACCATTGTCATTTAATTGTGTGGATAAAATCTTCTACCAATATGTAACTTGCCTTTTCACTTTCTTAAAAATGTCTTTTAGTAAACGGTAGTTCTCAATTTTAATTTAGTGTAACTTGTCAATCCTTTTATATACAGTTATTATTCTTTATCTTGTGCTTAGGAAAGATTTGCCTACTCAAGATCATAAAGATAATCTCCTTTACCTTTATTGTTTCTGTACATAAATATTTATGCAAATACTTTATTGTTTTATTTTTCATATTTAGACCTACAGTCTCCACAATATCACATGCCTTAGGGAGCCTTAAGTGGAGGACACAATTGAATGAATTTGATGAGTAATATATTTAGCTCTTTCTTTATGCACTTAATAAAATAGCCTTCATTCTATTTTAACAGATTTTAATGGCAATGTAATTCAGTGATTTATAGGCCAATGTGAATTGATTATGATGTATTGTGGCTACTTTCTGTTAATAAGTATGAAGGAAATCTGTTTGAGTAAGTTAGAAACCATCCTTCCACAATAGGGTAGTTTTTCAGTAAGTAATAATAAGCAATTCATGCATCATGTAGATGGATTGTCTTATATCTCACGCCATATTCTTACATTCAGGTAATGATTTTTAGTTTATAGTATTTCAGGACTCTGCGTTAAGTATATTCATTTTTTAGACAAAACAGAAACAAAAACACTAATTTAAAATAAACAAAATAAAAACCTTGGCTTTCTTATTTTATAAATAAATAGGTGTTCCTGTTAGAAAATCTTCTTAGGTTATCACGACCAATAATATGTTCAACATATCTTGACAATTCAAAAATTAACAAATTAACAAAAACATACAACATGGTATTATAAACATTTGGAATTTATTCTTTTTGGAACTTGGTTTTAAAAGTCACTGCCTTAGATATTATTGCTTTTTTCAATTAAATACAGAAGGTTTACTAACAGAGGGAGTATATAATTTCTTAACACTGGGGTTATATATTTCTTATGATTGTTATAATTTCACAATCGTTAATGGTAAATACTGTACTCTCAAAGCTGCATGTTACAAAGACACTGTGCTGAATCTATGAGAATGAGGCAGGGACATCCTAAAAGAGTGTCAAGGTGCACAGGGCTGTTTCCAAGAAATAAATGGCTTAAACTCTTCCAGTCCTTTATCCTCCCTGCTATCTACATGTGTATTTCTTTTTGCCTTCATACCATATAGAACAACCTAGTCACTCTTCCCTCCTCATATTTCACATTGTTCATAGTATAATCCCAGTGTTTAACAAAAAATTACAGTATGTACAAACCCACTCTGATAGCTTGAACCCAATGCTGGTATATGCCTTCATAGCATCGTGAATGGCAGTTTTATTTCTGATTTTAGTTCTAATCTTCTAGTTCAATGTTAAAAGAATTCTCTACCACTGCACAATTCTGATAAATTGTAACAGGACCTTTGTGAGCTCTTCAGGCCTCTATAGGGCTAATGCCCATTCCACTCACATAGCTACATGAGGAGTTTATTGCTCAGTAACATTTCTTGATCTAAAGTACCTGTCACTACTTGTGACACTGTATTTCAGACTAAAGATTAGCCTGGAGCCTTGACTCAAATGGACCTTGAGCCTCCTGAGAGTGGTTCTCTTTCACGCAGCTGCACTTCAGGCTTGTCTGTCCCAGGTTAGGGCTTTCCTGCCACGTGGACTGCATTGCTCCAGGCAAGGCTGTCATTATAGTTGTTTCGGCTGAGTGAAGGAAAGGAGACCTCAATAGGCATGTTTTTTCAAAGCATGTAATTATAGACCCATTTTGAAAGTTAACTCTATTATTGGTTCTCTGCTTTACCCATTTTTGTGTCAGACTTTGAAAGCATACTTATCAAATGTTCAGATTGCAGTATCCATCTGATATCATCAGATTCTAAAAATAATTTGATTAAAGACTAAATAAAATAATGGTTAAATATGACAGAACTACAAAAATAATATTGCATAAAGCTCAGGATCCAAGTTGGCTAAATTTTTGTGTAGTGGAAAGCTATATGATAACATAATGTGCTACAAAAATATTTCCACATTTTGATGTGTTTTTTTTATGTTAGTTCATATATAGATTATTGATTTTCTTACTTGCCAGCAAACCATACATAGAATGTTACCAGACAAGAACGTGTCTGGGCAAATGAAGGCCCTGGAAGCCATGATGTGTGAGAAACAGTCAAAAGAAATGATGCTAAAATGAGATCATCCAGCCCATATAATTTTGAATGGATATCTTAGCTGTTTTTAAACACCCAGAAGATTTCTACATGCAATAAACAAAAGTGAATCATTTGGCAGTCTTGCCAAGGAGTTAGATTTCCTTATAAACACTAAAATCATGTATAAATGGAAGATACAGAGTCGCTTTTGAAAAGTAGTTAAGAAGTTGCTCACTGAATACTGTTAGAAGAAACAAACCTTGAATAGTCAAAATACAACTTAAATTTTGGTGTATAAGGGCTCTTTTAAATCTAAGATTCATGCTACAATAAGACTTTTGAAATTTTAGTTGGCAAGTTCTGGGTAACTGTAGTGTCCTAAAACTATGTATATTCTCCTGATTCCAAATCTTACTGAAATTATAGTAAAGGAAAATTTTTAAAGGCAAATCCACCAAGAAAGAAAGAATAAAAATATGACAATAGAAACAAAATATTTGAGTACAAAGTAATAATAATGTTAGAAAGAAAGAGATAATTAGAAATCAATTTTGGGAGGACTAGTATCTAAATAGTAAGTGTCCCAGAGAGGGGAGCAAAAAAAAGGAAACAGAAATCATTAGTACAATAACTTTAAAGATAATTGCAGACTGAAGAACTTTGATTTCTAACTTAAAAGAGCCTAAAACAGATCCAGAAACACACATATTTTATATTTTAAATATATACACAATTTTTAAAGGACTGCATTGTATTTCTAGATTTTTTTTCAAGAATTGCATGATGTTTACAGATACTTTTGTATTTCTGCTATCACTAAAATTAAAAAGTCCCCAGTTATCCTGTTAATCCAAGAAAGATAAGAGAAAAATATGGAACAGATCTGAGCCTAATATGCAGCATATTAAAAGCTATATTTTTCAGGGACTGAGAAAAGTACTTGTAGTGGAATAATCCATTTAATATTTGAGAAATTCGATATCTCAATCACAAGATTAGGTAAAGTCCTGTCTCAACTGCAGACAAGTTGGATGACTTTTCCTAATACTCTGTACATCGAAAGTATTCAGTGAAATCACTATAATTCTTCCTTGTATTCTGGATAAGTCACTTTTCATTACATTCACTATCTCATTCTCATTAGCATTTTAATATTCTCCATTGTCACACCTCCTATGTTTGGAGAAAACTAACGAACTTCTACTTCTAAGCCACTTGCTAGGAAAGGCACTGTTTTATTAATGAGCCTTTAATTAAAGAGACTGCCTACTATGCATATTTCTGAGCAGTGGTAAGGAACACAGGATTTGGGAATTTGATATGTTATTTATGCACTACTGGAGGGAAGAGGAGAGAGGCAGTTCTAGCAAGAATTTTCAAGAACACTTTTGAATTGTTGATTTCTGATTATGAGTGAAGTAAGAAGAAACAGGTGTCAAAGGGGCTGGACCTCAGACCCAGAAATCTGCAGCAGCTAGGTTGCAGATTTCCTCTGGATGCTTATGAAAGTAATCTTTACCTTGACTCTCTGAGGTTGCTACAAAGATACTATTTCTGTCCAATTCCATAAATATTTTTATGTGTCTCCTGGGAGCTATAGTGCACGGTCTTCCTTACAACCACAGGATTATGAATATTAGAGTTTGTTTTTGTCATGAAGTTAGTTTCTTAATCCTTTTATGGCCTTAAATTTTGCCCTGTTTTTCCTCTGTGTTTTGTGTATTCACATAAGTTTTCTTAGGCATATCTAAATTTTGGTAGAACACATTTTAAGCTAAGGCTTTATTTTTCCATATAAAATATATCGTGAATTAATTCACTTCTCCAAGGACTCCATATAAGAAAAGTTTTAGGTTTTACACATTGCTTTGTCAGTTTCAGGAAAGTATATACAATATACCACTTTTATTTTCTTATTTCTTTATCATTTTTTCTTTACTTTTCATCTTCCCTTTGTCTCAGTACAATACTCTTTTATGCTGATATTTTGTTGAAATTTCTTATTTTTCGTAATTCTGTTTTCCATATACCTTTCTTTCTCTATCTCCACTTTCTAATTTATTTCCATTTCTTCCCTATTTTTTTTTTCATTACCACTGTGTCCTATGGAAAGGGGAAGAAAGACTTACCACTTTGAGAAACCTGCTATATGGCACACCTTGCTGTGTAGTAGACATTATTCTATTGCACAATAATAGAGTTTTTTAATAAACAGACTCAGAGGAGAAGTAGCACATCTAACTGCCAGGCAGTGGTGGAGAAGCATCACCTAATAAGGGTGAGGTACAGATCTAGTGAACGAGAGCAAAAGTGAAGCAGACAACCCAGAAGCTATTGCCCTTTCTCTTTAGATTTCAGGGAGATTTTAAAGTTTCAAGATTTTTAAAAATTAAGATAGTGATGGTTCTACAAATAAACAGAAAGTGGATTTTTCCCTGACAAAAGAATATTGCATTCAAATGGAATTTCTAATGGATCAAGTATGAGGAAAGCATCAGCTAGTTGTGAGGTTACTAAGCAGAGCTGTCCCTGATATCACAGGTGCTTGCCAAAGAGAAGCATCTTTGAGCCTCCTTCAGTGATTATGAGTGACCCTCTGGTGGTTCACAAACTCCTTAAACAGGTAAACTCATTCTGTGTCACAAAATCATGTAGAAAAGGCTTTCAGCTTCTTGCCATAATTCATCTTCCATTTTATTTTGTTATTAATCCATGGGCTTTCTGACAACTGACCTTGTAACTTTTCTTCACATTCTTTGTTTTGTCTTACTTTTCAGATTTGATAATTAACCATACATCTTTAACTTAGATTTTTCCTTTTGTACCTCAACCATGAGTACGTTCTCTTTTGTAACTGCTCAAGTCAGGATGCTCGACACTCAGAAGTCAGAGAATGGAAAGTGAGGTGTGGCAAAAGGAAAGCAGCTTTTATTGGTCAAATGCCTACAAATGGGAGAATGGCCAGGCTTAAGCCTCAAAGGAACCATGGGGAAAAAAGTGTGGGAAATATTCAATAGTGAAAAGGGGGTGCAGGTCCGCATGTCATGCTATGAAGCTTATCTTGAATAATTGCTTATCCAGAGGTCCAATTGGCACCATTCAGACTTCAGACCAGTAGTGGTGGGCTACCTATAACTCCCCTTGAGCTGGAGAATTTCACAGCTGGGTCTCTCTGCCTGGCATGTTTTGAAATATTGGCCCTTGTAATTATTATTATTATTTGAGATGGAGTCTTACTCTGTCACCCAGGCTGGAGTGCAGTGGCAAAATCTCAGCTCACTACAACCTCCACTTCCCGGGTTTAAGTAATTCTCCTGCCTCCGCCTCTCAAGTAGCTGGGATTACAGATGTATGCCACCAGGCCCAGCTAATTTTTGTATTTTTTTAGTAGAGATGGGTTTCACTGTGTTGGCCAGGCTGGTCTTGAACTCCTGACCTCAGGTGATCCACCTGCCTCAGCCTCCCAAAGTGCTGGGATTACAGGTGTGAGCCACTGAGCCTGGCTGCCCTTCTAATTTCTAAGCAAGCACATAATTAGATAAGCAGGCACTATGCAAGGATGTGCATGGTGGGAAAGGGAGATGAATAGACTCTTACAGTACAAGGCAACATTTGAGATTATGAAAGAAAGGAAAAAAAATAGTTTCAAAATGCAAGTCAAAGATGAAATATTTGGTTGTACTCTGAGTCCATGCTGGTGGTTTCTGGCTCAGAATCATGAAATAGATATTCAGTGAAACTCAGTGAATAATTATCCTCAATGTGTTTACTCTGGACTCAGAAGTATCAACAAGTTGTGGAGATAAACCCCAGGCATCATGAAACTTCTAGTATCATACAGAAATTGAAAAACTTATAAGTGTTGCTGATATTTCCTGTAAAACACTTTGCACAACATTGCAAAAAGGGTTTGTGAAAATGGAGTGTTGAAAAGTTAAAACATTCAAGAAGCAACATTTTCTTATTATATTGGATGGGGCTATAGCCCTTAAAAAGTGATACAAACTTTTTTTGTGTGTATGAAACTGTACTGTAATAGGAACTTAAAGATTACTTAGGTATTAGTAAATGGTTGAAAATATATTTTGAGTTTTTCATGACATGGTCATATGGACACATGTTTCACTAAAAGGTCAAACTTGTAAATGTTTCCAGACTGAATATTCTGTTCCTGTGTATCTAAAAACTATAACCTTTCCACAGTGTTTATTCAACTAAAGCAAAATAGTCTCTTAAGAAATTAGGCTGTTATCATCCTACTAGATATCTGAGCTAGTTTACTGGTGTCTGCCCTGTGCATATGCCCTTTGTTGAAAGACGCTACTAAGAATTTTTTTTCCATAGTGTTTGTACTATGGAAAAAGTAGCACATCTAACTGCCAGGCAGTGATGGAGAAGCATTTCTCCATCCATAATTCATCAAAACAGCCATTTGGAAAATGAATAAAACATACCAACCACACTTCTGAATCACAGTCTTTCAGGATTGCTTATTAAAATAACTATTACTTATTTCAAACACGTGTGGACTGCAGTTCTAGTATATGAATTATTTTGGAAATATCGTTCTATTTTTCCCATTTAAATCTTCCATTTCTTCTCTAATGAGATATGCAAGTACAAATCTTTTAAAAGAATAACATTTCTTGACCAGACTGATCATTTATAGCTAAATATATTTTGATATATCAAAGGACACATCTACCGTGGAAAAAGAAATGTACTGTGAATTAAAGAAACATTTTGAATGATATTCTTTTACAAGTCTGTGGAATAATTTATAAAAGTGACTATGCTATAGACAGAGAAAACTGAAAGTTTTTAGAAGCAGCACACAGAAGGGGAAGGTTCATTGTAGTTGTGGAACAGTCACTAAGTTTAAAGAGGAAAACTCAAATAAGAGAGACTCTACAATAAGATGCAAAGGAGATTGTATGCGTGTGTGTGTGTGTCTGTGTCTATGTCTGTGTGTATGCATTTATACACAGGTATGTGATATTGATACATCAGAACTTATCTGGAATGGGAAAATGTAATTTTTCAGATATTACTACTAATCAAAGCAGTTAGAAAAAAAATTAACGATTGTGGTATATTAAAAAAAAAACTTTCATAGGGGCAGCCCCTGAATTTCCATGTGCCCTTGGATCTTAGACAACTTATTTTGCTTTTCATCAACACAAAATTGTTTGCACAATAAGGTAATTGTGTTTCTATCAGTTCAATAAGTACATTTTTCTTAAATTATATACACATATTAAGAAATATGATAACCTAGATACTCAGAGCACTGATAATGTAGGAGTGAACAAAAAAATGTCCAAGATGGGCTATACTTGAAAGCTGGGTTTCTCTTTTCTCTAGGGGGAAAATAGAGGGAACAGCCCTAAAAACTCTACACTTAACACTGTTTGGTTCAGTTTCAGAAAAAGGGCTAACTCAGAATAACAGTCTAGGCTTTAGAGATTTATTGTGACATTTGTTTTCAATGGAGCATGATATTTAGAGAGTCCTATTGTATTTCAGGTTTTATAGAATCAGTTATCAATTGAATATTCTGTAGTAAAGTCCCTAAGTAGCCTGATACATTAACATTTTTTACAAAAACATCACTCTGTCCTAAGGTGGCTGAACAAATTAACCCTGCTTATAAAGTGACAACATCTTCAACAAATTTTAATTTCTGATGATATATACATGTGGATTTATGAATATATATATAGATATAACTGTGACAATATTAACAAGTTGAGTGAGGATAGAAAATTGCAGAATGTGAGGCAGGAGAATAGGGCCTGGAGCCAGGGAACCTAAGGACTTCCTAGAACTAAATCAAATGGAAACACTTCAGCTATGACAGGAAATAGCCTCTTCATTTACATAGGGCATACCCTAGTAAATGACTTTGTAACTTTACTTCATCCTCTTCATTTACATAGGGTGTACACCAAGTAACTAATGGACACCTCTGGAGGGTATTTAAACCCCAGAAAATTCTGTAACTAGGCCCTTGAGCTGCTTGCTCCGGGCACTCCCACCATGTGGAGCTTGGTTTCATTTTCAATACATCTCTGCTTTTGTTGCTTCATTCTTTTTTGGCTTTCTTTGTGCATTTTCTTCAAATCTTTGCTCACACCAAGAAGCTGGACATCCTCCACCTGAAATAAATGTAGTTACCCAAAAAGAGTTTAATAAGAAAACACATCTTGTGCATTTCTATATTATGCCTCTTTTCTCAGGCTGTATTAATCACAGAGAAAAAACTCTTATACATTTAAGATACACACCTTATGTTAACCAGCGTACAGTAATACATCCTAGGAAAAAGATATTATTCAATATTTTATGAAGACTTACATTGTCAAAACACAGAAATTCAGTGTTAGAAAGTGTTTCAACGTTTCTCCTGGTGCTCTCTTTATCTAGTCCACTATGTTATTGTAACCGGGGGATGGGAGGAACTCACTGTTTCCTGATCAGATATGTTTTTTTCCAGGTCCTTGGGCTCTCACTCACCCAAGAATGGGTAGGAGACCCTGGTGGTGCGGTGATATTGTTCAAGTAAATATCAGACCCAAAGAGATTTGCAGAAAAGCGATTTATTAGACAGAGAGAGAGAGAGAGAAGTAGGGAGAGAGAGAGAGAGAGAGGGAACTCCCACACTGTCATGGGAGGGGATCCAGAGATGGAGTTGCACAGGTAAGGGGCAGGGGGACTTTTAATCTGGGAGTTACTCCCACCCCATTCAAGTTGTTGTCCCATGAGAGGGGTTCCTTCAAACTTCCACTGGAGTGATTGAGTTTGATATCGGACTGGCTGCTCGGCCCACAGTCCTCCCATAGCTTTTCTGGGGCTTTCTAAAGGAAGCTCACCTGGGCCATCTACCTTCCCTGGCATAGGAAAGTTAGAGAAAAAACTCTAGGCTCCGGGATTGCAGGGGGACAGGGGTGAATAGAGGTATGGTGCTGGGAAGTTCTTGCCTTTGAAGCCACGACCCTTGTGGACCCGGGAGGAGAAGTTAACATTAACACAGTCCTTCAGTATGAGACGTAGAACTATTGGGAGCCATCAGTTGTGCCTATCAACTGTTGGTTTTTAGATCATCCTAATCCTTACCTGGCTGTGCTCTGTATCCCAAGGAATCAAATTTTCATCACCTGGATAGCCAATTCTTGATATTAATTTTTTTCTGTGCAAATTCCAAGAATACTTCTATTTCTCTACTTGAAACCGTACTGTACAATCATTTAATCTCCTTGAAAATGAATATTAGGGCAACTCTTTGTTTTAACTTAATATTACCCTTGAAACAGGTATACGTAGTTAATCTCTTTCATTTGTATAGTGGGTAGCATAGTTTATGAAAATTTTAATGAGTTCAGTAATTAGGCACTTTGTGTTTTGTATCCACGTTAGGAAAAGCTTCCTAAATCTAATCTTACTTCATATTATCCCTGTCACATCTCCTGCTAATGTTAGTTACAAATAGTTGTATTTGCTATAGAGACACTTCAGCTAGTTTGAGTTATGCATGTGAAATTGCATTCTCATTTCATTGTAGATTTAAAAAAATATATTTTAATTATTGTAGCCTCCTAAAATATCATAACAATTTAGTTATTTGTAATATATTATACTTTGAGCATATTCCTTATTTCAGATCCATCTGTGTAATTAAAAACCATAAAATTATTATTTAGAAATTAATGATTGGGGAATGATTTCTAATGATTTAATGATTAAATTATTTGTTTCCAAATGAGAAAATAGATTGCAGATAATTATACTGGACCAGTTTAGCTCTAACTGAAGTTGTACTTTAATGTTCGAAATCTCAGTGTAGCTGTAGATGGGAAAGAATAATTCTGTGTTCCACACTGAAGATGACACGGTAAGACTTTAAAGAGCAAAATTTCATTAATTGTGATAATATTAACTGATATCACACATAAACTTGAAATCTCAGTGGCATATTTGTAGGCTCTCATAAAATATATATTAAATAAATAAATAATAATTTAACTTATAAGTCAACACATCTTTCTCATTTGAGCTGGCCTCATATAATTTCTAGTCAGCCAGAAACTATAGGCAATTATGTCATTCAGAGTCCACTAACGCTCATTGCAAGTGCTCAAGATAATTTAAATCTTTGACTTCAAACAGGCAGTCTTGAGAAGAATATCCTCATCTTTTTAACTTGTATTCTTACTATTATTGCTAAGCATTCCATTAGTCTTGTTTAAATCGTTTTCTCTGACATTATCTGTGTTTTCATTCACATTCAGTCAAATTAATTTATAGTGCTTTTGTGTTTTCTTAAAAACTGAAAATAAAATTGAATGTATTTAAGGAGTACAATCTGATACTCTGCTACACATATACATAGTGAACTAATTAATACAGTCAAGCTAATTAACATGTTCCTCTCTTTACTGCCTTTGAAACTTTATACCCTGATAGTGATTTCTTCTCTTCTCCTTAATTTTTTCCTGACTTATGGAGGCCTTTTTAATTTTTTTTTCTCCACAAGCCAGCATCCTTGCATGTTCATGATAGGAGATGTTCCTGGTTGTCCAAAGTCATCATGACCACCATTTCTCATTCTCATTCTTTGAACACATTATTATGTTGGGACTGCCATGACAGGAGTGTCTTCTTTCATCACTCATGCTGTGTGAAAACTCCTGGAATATCAATTATGTATTTCTTCCCTGCTATTGTAGCCATAGACCAGAAAATCACAGTTCAATGAAAACTGAAAAGAGCATTTATGGCTTACATATCCCATAGTAACATGATTCACATTGAGCTTTCTGTACTAGTATTGTGTGAGATAAACTGTTTACATACACATGAGGTTATTTATTGACCAGCCTAGATGTTTGAGCAGCTCTTATGTTATCCCCTATTCTACTGAGTGGGAGAGTAAAACCTTTTCATATGTATCTAGGAGTAAACCAAACAGATAGTACAAATTCATTTGCATAAAAATGAGGGGCCTTGTGTATACAAGTGAAGTACTAATTAGGTTCATGAACAGGAATCAGCACCAAGCATGATGAGCTCCACAGCTTGATACTTGACCTTCTTTAGCTCTACAAGTTGCATTAGTTAATTTTGTCAACACTATTTCCTTTTCATTCCTACTCCTTGGCTATCTGGAGTAAATAAACACCACTTTTTAGGGATGTTGAAGCTTTATCTTGGCAATAATTTCCTCCCTCCTTTTTAGGGATGTTGAAGCTTTATCTTAACAGTAATTTCCTCTCCCTCCTTTTTTGCTGCCTTACCTATGCAGTTCATGCTCTGAATGGTAAACATGTTTTCATTAAAAGAGTATTCTTCACAGGAATTTAATGTATTTAAAGACTTAAAGGAATACGAAAATTAGAACCTTTCTGAGATATACTAAAGTGAACATTTGTATATTGGTAAAAATCAGTTTGAGAACATAATTTACCTGTTGAGTCAGCTGCCATGTGGAATGATTGTTTAAGCAAAAAGTGATTGCTTAAGCATTTTTTTAATGATTGTTTTTATAGTTGAGTAATTTGAAAGTTCATTATTGTAGATATCTATATGGCAAAAGGTGACCCAAGGAATAAAATGTTATATAAAAACATGCTTAAGCTTCTCAACTAAAAAAAGAAAAAGAAACAAGGGGGGAAAAGCTATAGTTTCAGGAGCATGATATTTGATTATTTGTTTTTCCCAAAACTCTGGAGAATAGAATCAGAAAGTTTGAATTGCACTCAAGAAAATCTATTTCATCTAAAATATGTGAAAATTTCAACAGTAGTAGAAACCTATATTTTTGAAAGTGTTCTTATATTTTGACTGTTGTCTACAAGATTAGATGAACTAGGTAGCCCTGATAGTACCAGACTAGAGGATTTTCTGGAAATCAGTCCTAAATAAATACCACATTTCACAATATTTGTAAGAGAAAAAAAACTTAATGGGGTAGCATATTAACAGCCTTGTGCAATGAGCCAAACATCTCTTTTCTCAGTAATACTCTCAGAAGAATCAATAAGAACAATGTGGATTTGGGAGATATAATGATGAATCTTCATTACTTTATTTAACATTCCCAGAGAAAAAGTATCAGGCATTATTCTGCTTTCTCTGTAGGTTGGCTAAGTATCAAGGTGTTCAGGAAAAATATCTCACTACACTTCCAATCAGAATTCAAAGGAAGTAAGTGCCTCAATTAAAACTCAATTTTTAAAAGTAACGTATAATTACAATTGTAATTAAAGTGACAGTTGTTATATCTTTTCCAATTTTTATTTGAATAATAGAATAACTATTATGGTTTAAATTTCTTTTTGCTATCCAGTATTAGAGAATAATTTGGAAGATGGAGATGCACAAAATGAAAAAGAAAATATTTAAGTTCAAGTATAATTAATCTAATAGTGCCTCTTTTTAAAAACTTAGAACAACCAAATTATCATATTTGATAATAGTAATGTGCATACAGATCCATTTATTTTTCTATTCAATGGACTTTTGTTAGGTACTTATTGTATGTCAGGCACTGATATTTTCAGCTATTAAAAAAACCTAACGTTCATTATAATAAGATGGATACTTTCAAGGAGTTGTATATATTTATTACTCAGAATATGGTTTGTGAGCCAGCAGCAACTACTATCACCTGTATGGCTATAAAATATGCAGAATCTAAGATAACACCTGAGATCTACTGAATCAGAATACGTAAGATCCCGAGGTGATCTATATGTACATTAAAGTTTAAAAATAATTGAAATAGAAGGTATAATCAAAAGGAGAGTTTAATTTATCTACATCTCACTTTAAGTTACCACACTCATAATGAAAAATTGAATACCTTATAGTTAATCAGAGAAATTTTATCCCTAATATATTTTTTGATAGTTGTTGTTGGTATTTTGTAATTCAGTAACTAATTTCCCTTTAGATGTCACCTATGTAAACCACAACTTGACCAATAGGTACTTATAGAGAACCAGTTTAAGGTGAGAGTTCAATGGGTGATTTAATATCAGTTTGCATGCTGGCTCTGTATTTGTCCTAGACCCTGGAATAGAAGCCATGTTGTTATACTTTCCAGTCTAGTGCCCATAAACAATTTAGAAAACATGTCCTGGACTGTTAAATTACGGGCTTCTAGAGAGGAGGCACTGTATTCTTTCTTTTTTTTTTCTTTTTTCTTTTCTCCAATCCAGAGGATCTAGCATTTTACTTGGCTCAGAGTAGAGGTACAATGAAAATTTATTAGATAAACCCACATATACTTTCAGAGCTAGGTACAAATGGAGTTTTGAGACTCACAATGGTTTATTTATCATAAAGCTCTCCCTAAGGATTGCTTCTTTCATCTCTTTATTTCTAAGGTGTCTTATACTTATGATTCTATCTAAGGTGAGAAAATAGGTACTGTATTTTTCTCCTTGGCAGCCATCTAAATTTCAAAAATTATCAAATAATTAATTGGTCTGAAGAAATTGCATTCAATTCTTTTCACTAGTTTTATTATCATTTTTGAAAAATATTATTAAAATTACCAGCTTTAGTGACTTTTTAATATGTTTTCTCGGAATATTTAAGGGAAGATCACAGTTGATAAAGAAACATGGCATTATGATTACAACTGGGCTTGGCATTACAGGAACTGGATATAATTTGATACTATTTTCTTCATTAATTTTTCCAGATCTCAATACATTATCTTAATACAGGATTTTACAATCATGTATTTTGTAAATACAGGATTTTTTAAAAGTCTCTGGTGCCTTCTTTATAAATTTACTATAAACTACTTCTCTGTAATTTGTCCATAAATGCTTTTTAAAAGTGTTCTTCATAGATTTCTATCTTGCTTTAAAGACATGATAATCAATAGATTGTTTCTACTTAGGCTTACACCATTTAGTTGTTTTGTTGTAAAACACAGGTAGAATGTGGGACCCAACTCCAGAGGCAGCGTTCAAACACTGGACCAAGTTCAAGTGTTTGAAGGTGAGGATTAGCTAAAACAAGATTGGACACACCCACTATTGTGCCATGTCAGTTTATCATTGCCATGAGAATACCTGAAAGTTACCACACTCATCCTAGAAATTAATGCACAAACCACCCCTTAATTTGCATATAATTAAAAGTGGGTATGAGTGCAGAACTGCTTCTTAGTGGCTATTCTGGGCACACTGCCTATAGGGTAGCCCTGTTCTGCAGTATTTCTGCTGCTGCTGTACACTTCCATTTCTATAATACCACTGGCATTTCAGTAATAACCTTGAATTCTTTCCTGGATGAAGCCAAAAACCCTCATGAGCTAAGCCCCAATTTGGGGGTTTCCTATCCTGCATCAATACTACTAAAATATTC
Organism: Plecturocebus donacophilus; assembly: GCA_004027715.1. Taxonomy (NCBI): domain Eukaryota; kingdom Metazoa; phylum Chordata; class Mammalia; order Primates; family Pitheciidae; genus Plecturocebus; species Plecturocebus donacophilus. The sequence goes on from PVKP010000565.1 coordinate 83,725, forward strand.
AATTTTTATTTATAATTTTTCATGTAAAATACATACATATTTTTAAAATTCCATAGAGGAAAGCATGAATTTATATATGCATTATATTAATGTGCATGAATATATAACAAAAATATATATTATAACAAATACTATAATACTGTACCTTATTGTGTTATTATTAATGGAAGGAATAATAATCAGAAGGCTATTAGAATTGTACAGATAAGAGGTAGTAACTGCCATTATGAGGAAAAGGGTGGTAGGAATAAAAGATGAGTTAGATTTGAGAACCAATTACAGCCTCTCTCCAGTATAATCAACTTCATATTAGCTGGGCCACATTTTATTTTTACAGATAAACTGCCTTCTGAGTGCTGATATTCTTTCTATTTTTCAACATATGAAAAACAAAATTATAAAATATTTTCCAAAGAAAATTATTGTGGAACCAACACTATAAAATGTTGTTAGGAAAAAATAATAATTCATTATATTTCTTCTGACATCTTTGATTAGGTCCTAGAAATTGGGACCTTTTTTTTTTTTTCATTTTTGAGACAGAGTTTCCCTTTGTCACCCAGGCTGGACTGCAGTGGCATGATCTCAGCTCACCCCAACCTTTGCCTCTGGGTTTCAAGCAATGCTCATGCCTCAGCCTCCCAACTACCTGGGATTACAGACATGTGCCACCATGCTCAGCTAATTTTTTGTATTCTTAGTAGAGGTGGGGCTTTCAGTATGTTAGCCAGGGTGGTCTCAAACTCCTGGCCGCAAGTGATCCACTGGCCTCAGCCTCCAGTTATTCTATTTTTGTCACAAATGTATTTGTGATTTAAAGAGCTGAACAACAAGAAAACCCTCAAATCATATTTAACCCCAGACATAAAAAAATCTTGTATTTTAAACAATTCTAAAATCTATAAGGATATTAGACCAGAAATAATCTTTCTTCTTACTAAGGCCAAAAGAAGAAATGCCTTTTCATGAGGGAAAATGTCATTTTCTACTTTTTCACAGGCACCAATCCATAATATAAATTATCTTGTGTTTCAGAGAATATAATCAGTTGCACATAGACTCAGAAAACAAAGTATCAACCAAGCAACAACAAAATCAATAGTAATATCAGCCTAATTCAAAGCCGGAATAATCTCATGACAAGAAACATGTCCTTTAAAAAGGAGAAGAAAGATATGGCTTTATAACAGAACTTTTCAATTTTTGAGTTGGAACCATTAGAGTCAGGAGGTCTTCTAGTCTATTGTTTGTATGATTTGAACGTGTTGTGCAGCCTGGATGCTTATGAATTGATATGCTTATTATTCAAAGCCACATCTCTAAGCTGAACATCCATGTTCAGGAACTGTACACTCTTTGAGAGCCACTTCCTCATACACCAAATGTTCAACTATCACATATGAAATATATCTGTAAATGCACATATTGTTCTCAGATCTCCTTATTTAGAGGAAAAAGCAATTCTGTAAGTGTCTATGAATGTGAAAATTTTTGAGAAATTGTGAATTCATGAAGTAAGCAATGAATAAGCATATGCCATGAAAATATTACCAATTTCATAATGTAAAATTCTGATACTGAACTGTTTTATACATCCCAAACTAACAATTTTATGTTATTTTATCTAATGTAATATTTTATAATAGCAATAAGCCAATATTATTAATGCCAATATGGCATTTTTATTTCAACTTAAATGTAAGTCATTTCTTTTGTGTGAATTAAAAATTATTTGCAAATAAACGTACTTAGTTCTCTTTTTGATAAAATCATTTGAAAGACTGGTATAAAATAAATGATTATTTGTCTACCTTTCCAGTTTTATTTTCCACCACTGTGACCTTATGCCCTTCTGTAAGCATATCTGGCAAAAGGAAGTTGATTATTTTACTCATTTACTTTCTCGGTCTCTGGTGTCCTTCCTATAAATTTACTGCAAGAGGTGGGACAGAGCCACCTAAAATTTTATCTCATTTATGAAGCTTTCTTAGAATTTTTCACTCAGAACTGATTACTCCATGCTTTGTGCTTTCACACTAAAAATTAGTTTAACTGTGACTGGATATATCTTAACTGCACCACTGCAGGGCAAGTTCCCTGAGGTGAAAAGATTGTATCAATTCATTTGTATATAACTTGCAGTCAGTATATTGGCTGTATGCATATACAAAAAAGTGCTCACTGAATTGAATATTGCTACTGAACCACAGTGATGCAGTGAATTCCAAACTGTAGCATCACTGTAGTATGTCTTCTAAAGACAGCTTCTTACATTAGAAACTTTCAGTTATCTCCTAATGTTTTTTGATTGTCCTACCGCAATTTTCCTACTGGTTTACCAGGCCTCCTGCTGACACAGTACAGCCAGGAGCTACACATCTTTCCAATTTGTGTCAGACAAATGTTGAAATGTTGCCCTTTCTTTGGTGAACTGAACAGCAGGGGATCTGAATAGTTACTCTGGTAACGGAGGTGAAAAATGCTAAAAGAGTGTGACAAATTTGATTGAGGAGGAAAGATGGCTGAGCCTCACTCACAGGTGATAGTCTAATACATCCCCCAGGGCCAAATGCTTTCCTCTTCTAGTTTAGAAACTTAAGGCTCTTTGTGAGGAGAAGGCTGTATTCTGACAGCCTAAAAGGATAATTGTAACCACTCTAGCTTAATCAATCCATGCTGACTTAGTAAATGATGTGGCTTCTTCCTAGACATTCTTCCCAATGCTCCCCTTGCATCTGAAGAGACAGACAAATTTTAATCATTCAAAGCTTACCCTGAAAATAATGAGTTTCTCAACAACTGCTGCTAGCTGTTTTCAATTGCTCTTGTGTTCACAAGCAATTCAAGTCCACAAGGTGATATGATTTGAATTTTACATTTCACAGGAATTTGAATTCTAAAATTTCCTAGATCAATAACAATTCAGTCTTGTACAGCTGGATTGGAATTTTCTTTGCCAGAATGTCTAGAGAGCTGTGGAGAGGCAAGACATTATTGGATCTTTGAGAAAGTGCTGTAAGAAAACTTAATCTTGAAAGTATATAAAACAGACTGGGCAATTACATGATATTTCTCTGAGAACTTCTTCTTGTCTTTACAAGATCAAATATAAAAATACTCTCCTTCTTGCTAATTTCCAATTATCATTTGGTAATTACATTTTACATAGGATATCTTCTATTTTAGGTTTTGTGTACTATAGTTACTTCCAAGGGTGTGGTGATGAAGCAAGAAAGGCCATGAAACAAACCTCTCAGACACCCAACTGGGAAGGAAGTGGTCATTTATTCAGCCGGGATCTGTGGCAGCATGGATGCCTAACAGCTGAGCTCCCATAACAAAGAAAATCCTTGCCCTTCTAAAGGCTTACAACTCCAGAAATTACATGTGAAAGGGTGATGGGCTTACAACTCTAGAAATTACATGTGAAAGGGTCTTGATCCATGAAGTAGGCATGGGATACATGACTTAGGTGAGGGTGTGATCCTGTTTAAGTAAAAACAATGCCTTCCAGAAAGATTCCTCCATACCATGCCTGTGATGTACAGGAGTGCGACTAAGGGTGGCACCCAGGTCTGCCAGCCTTTACTTCTATTGAAATGCCATGTAGACGTCTAGGGGGACGGGCTCTTAGAAGCTTAAGAAGTTTAAGGGTCTCCTTCCTCGGTGACTTTGTGATAATTTATTGATCTATAGCTCCAAGATCATAAGTGCAGTTTTGTGTCCCTAGAATCAGTAAGAATTTTAAATGTGATATATCTCCTTTACATATAGATAGGGATACATAGATACACCACTTACAGTGAGAAGGGATATAAATGATCTACGATAAATGAGAAACAAGTTGTAGAATAAATGTACAATTATCCAATTTTAGAAGATTCTATCTATCTACTATGAAATGTTTAACAGTCACTTCTTGGAGTGAAAATGAAGACAATTTAGGAGGGGAGGGTTTTTTATATGTATCAAACAAATGAATTTGATAAAGGGTGGATTCGGAATTCTTCCGAAATAAGCCTAGCTTACCTTTCATAAATGCACAATAATTAAACACAATTTGAAAAAAAAAAAAAAAAAACGAAAATGCCTTGTTTATCTTCTCTATTCTGTTTGTTTCTTTCATTATTTTCTGTTCTAAATTAGAAAATAATTATCATTATCTCTGTTACTGTGTATTTGGTTTATTCTTTTTAAAACTATTTAAATGGTCTTTTACATCATAAATTTCTCATTCTTTTCCCCTAAAAATTGCATTTATAAGCTATATGAATTTCACTCTATGGATGTAATTGCCTGCATCCCACAAATTTGTCTTATTTATAAATTTTACTTAAGTTTATATACTAAATAAGTTCAATAATCATAATAGTATGCCTCAATTAACTTTGTCATAGAAAATACAACCATGTAACTGGTACCAAGATGAAAAATCATTATATAATAAGACCCCAAAAGCCCTTGGATCTTCTCTTAGTTACTTCTACTCACACCCAAGAAAGCAATACTATCCAAATTTTAAACTGTTTTCATTAATTTCGCATGATTTATATCATATACAAATGGAATCATACAGCATATCCTTGTGAAAGGAAAATAAAACCATGGGACTCCTATTCACTGTTCCAAAAGAAAAACAATAAGCTGAGAGCTAAGTCATCAAGAAGCTGCCTTTCTTTTTCTACCTAAGCAGATAGCTACAGATAAAAAGATATCTCCATAGGTATCTACTCCACATTCCTGATTTATTGAGGATTTGTTGAGTGCAAGAGGTTTACATAATTAACTATTTCCCTTCCTGCTCCTGTTCTCTGGCAACATGTTTCCCCTTTATTTGAATATTTAAATATTGAATAATTAAATATTAGAGGCCTCAAAATCATATTTGTGAAAAGGCACCAACCCCAGACTTCTTATGATTCTGTGTTTCTATCTTCCAGGCATGTCTTTAGTTTGGGAGGCTGGCACAGGAGAATTGCTTGAACCTGGGAGGTATTGGTTGCAGTGAGCCGAAATTGCACCATTGCACTCGAGCCTGGGTGACAGAGTGAGACTCCTTCTTAAAAAAAAAAAAATGAAAAAACAATTTAAATTTTTATCTCAGAAGTTAATAAAAATCAGGAAATAAAAATAAATTAGAAAGCACAGAATAATAATATTAAAAATGAATGAAATATTAAATAGAAACTGTTCTGTATATGTATGTATGGATTGCTTGATAAGCACAACTAGATTGTTTGATAAACTTAACTTTACAAAGATGACAGTAGACAAATAGAAAAAATAGAGGATCTAAATTATCTGATTTCAATTTAAAATTTTATTCTTTAAAACCTTCCTGAAATGGAAGATCAGATGATTTATTGATTTATTAGTAATTTATTCTAAATATTTTGAGGGAAAATGAAATAACTCTTTCCCAAGCTGGTCTAGAAAATACAAAAAGGAAAAGTTTTCAAGTTATTTTTATGACATCAAGAATCAACTTGCTCTTAAACTTGAAAAAAAAATAGAAGAAGGAAGAAAGGGACGAGCGTTTTTCTTAAATGCAGATGCAAAATTTATTAATAAAATATTAGCAAATAAAATATAATGATAAGCAATAATATATTATTGGCTAAGAGGGCTTATATCAGGAATGCAAACATAATTTATCATTACATTAAGCAAGGTAATTTGTCACAATAACAGTAAAGTAATATGATTATTTAAATAAATATAGACTGAGCATGTAAAATATTAATCCTTATATCAAAGTTAAGCAAAATTGAAATTCAGGAAATTTTTTTAAACCAGGCACACACACACACACACACACACACACACACACACACCCACACACATAGAACAAACCAAAACAAACAAAAAACTAAGTAAAGATTCAATAAACTAAATGGGGAAGCACTGAATATGTCTCAGTTGTAAGGAATATTTAGCATCCTAAAAAATTAATACTCATAAATATTTTTTAAAAAATGCTGGGCCTGGTGTGGTGGCTCAAACCTGTAATCCCAGCTCTTTGGGAGGCCCAGGTGGGTAGATCACCTGAGGTCAGGAGTTCGAGACCAGCCTGGCCAACATGGTGAAACCCAATCTCTAATAAAAATGCAAAAACTAGGTGGGTGTGGTGGTGGACACCTGTAATCCCAACTACCCAGGAGACTAAGGCAGAAGAATCACTTGAACCTGAGTGGCAGAGGTTGCAGTGAACTGAGATCACACCATTGCACTCCAGCATGGACAACAAGAATATAACTCCATGTCAAAAAAAAAAAAATTGGTGGATAGCTCAATAATTTAGAGTATGTATGGTGGTCTACTGTTGAAGAGATATAAGACTCTGAAGCCAGGCTTTTATTCTTAGTTTACAATTCTTTAGTACCTTGTATTAGTGTTCTATGATATGCAGCAATGTACCACACACTGAGAAGCTTAAAACAACATACTTTTTAAATCTCAGTTTTGTGAATGAGTATTCCAGGTGTGACTTAGCAGAATCCTTTTCTCAGCATCTCACAAGGCTTAAATATAAGTGTCTACCAGGCTGAGTTTATTTCTGCATCTCTGAGTCCTCCTCCAAGCTCATGTAGTTATTCGTAGAATTCAGGTTCTTGTGGTTGTAGCATTGAGGTCTTCACCTTCTGTTAGCTGTCACCCAGACGCTGATTTCAGCTCCTAAGTATCCCAGAGTTGCTTGCAAGGAGCCCTCTCATTGACACTTTCAAAATGTAGTACTTCATTTCTTTCAAAATAAACAAAAGGATCTCTGTTCTCTGAAGTCCTTTTGAGGAGAGACACAGTCCAACATCTAAGGACTTTTACCTAATTACATCAAGGTAATTAGGATATCTTCTTCTGATTAATTCAAAATCAACATTTTTGTGACTTAAATTTTATTTTCAAAATCTTCTTCACTTTTGTCATATAAGCTAGCCAGGAAATAAAATCTCCTCTTATTTGTAAGTCCTGACCACAGTAATGGGAGAGAAATATACACCAAGAGGGCAAGAATCTTGGAGGCCACCTTAAAAGTCTGCCCATCACAAAACCCAGAGAAATAGTTTCTCAACTCCAATCTTTTCACCAGTAACTGGTTAGATACATATGAATTACCTGGATAAATGGGGTAAGATATATATTCTTAGTCTCATTCATTTACTCATCCTACAAATGTTTAGGTTACATATTTTTCTAGGTGAAAGAAATCAAAGTAGGCAAAATTCTCAATACTCTTGCTTTTGATAGAGGAAAGAGATAATATGCCAGCAAAGAAATAAGATACCATTATATATTGCTAAGTTTATGACATAACCATCTAAAGAGCTATTGTTTTAGAATAACTGAGATAAGAGTTTTGGAATCACATTTGTTTAAACAACCCCCACTGCCCCCCAAAAAATGAACTGATAGCAAAATGAACTGATAGTGATCTGATTGGCATTTAGATTAAGAAAATATTATATTAGGATGCTATTTCATGTACTGGGGAAAAAATAAAGGAAACTATACCCTTGAAATGCATACATTTAACAAACTTTATGACATTTGTGGGTAAAAGTAGAAATTTGTGAATTTCTTTCTGTCTTTATTAAGCAGCTTGATCTTTCAGTATCTGTCAAGCCATTTTTTTACTATTGTTATTGATGCATGGGCTTTCCAAAGTCCTATCAAATAACCAAGGGGTAAAAGTAATGTAGGTATGATTGGGTACCAATTCATTTTTAAATACATAAACTATGATAAATAATTAGCTGTTTTTCTGTGATTTATAATGAGTTAATGGATGTAAAATGTTTTGGTGCATAGCAGATGGTGAGCACTAGCTGAAACTAGATGGATTTACAACCACCTGTAATTTATATAAATGGTTTTTGTTGTTACTGTTGTTTTGTTTTGACAGGGTCTCTGTAGCACAGACTGGAGTGCACTGGCAGGATCTTGGTTCACTGCAACCTCTGCCTCCCAGGTACAAGCAATTCTCATGCCTGGGCTTCCCAAGAAGCAGAGGGATGACAGGTGCATGCCACCATGCTCCACTAACTTTTGTAGTTTCAGTAAAGACAGGGTTTCACCATGTTTACCAGGCTGGTCTTGAACTCCTAACCTCAGGTGATCCACCGTCCTTGCCCTCCCAAAGTGCTGGGATTACAGGCGTGAGACACCGTGCCTGGCCTTAAACTCATAGTTTTACATAAATTAAATCCCTGGGTTTTCCTATTTTAATTATAATAAATTTACTCGCAGAAAAATCAACATTTTGAGAAGAAAAAGGAAGCCGAATATAGTACCCAATATTATGTCTATATAATGTTTTAAGACCACAGGGAGCTCAACACAATCAGAGCACCTTTTCTCTGGAAGATCCCAGAGGAAAGGCAACTGTAGTAATAGAAAATGGCATTTTGAAAGCTTGGAGATTTGGCCAAGTATTAAAGAAGGGAGAGATGCTGGCAGGATTTTAGGGAGAAAATTTCAGCTAGGAAGCAGAGAAACTAGCATAGCTTTAGGCCATCTTACAGCCTGGAGAAAGAATAAAAAAAGTTTGGGGCTACCAAGATAGCTAGGATTTCCAAGATTCCCAAAGAAAGAGAAGTATGAGTAAGTCAGCTCAGGACTGCATTTTTTTCCCTTTGAGAAATTTGCTGAAGTCTTAAGCTGCACCAGAGACCAAGACGTAGGTAAAAGGATGCTAAAAGAGATTTGAGTAGGGGATTTTAGTATTGGAAAAGTTAAATTGAAGGCCCACCAAGAATGAGAATTTCTAGCAAATATATCAGGTCCCATGCAAACGGGAGGTAGTCATTGAGTCTATAATGACTGTCGCCTACTGCAACTTCTACAATATGTTATTTTTTTTTCTTATTGGATTATGTGATCTGACCTCACTCATGACCCGATCCTACCACACATGTGGTAGGATAAACAACACATAAGAAATACATTATTATCCAGACATCTACAATTTTTTATAAATGATATCTACTTTTTCATTATAAATTTCCAAATGCAACAACTACAAACTGAATTAAGAAAAAAGACTAAAGAAACACATACATGCAGTGAGCTACTTACTGCAGTTTTAAGAAATAAACATTAAAACATAAATATGTTAAGAAAATATATAGTACAGCTGAGAAATTTCCCTCAAAGAACAGAACTTAGTTTTAAAAATAACTGAAGCCATAAAATTTAAGAAATGTCGCAGTTGAAATTAAAGAATTTACAAAGATAAGTTTAAAAGCAAACTAGAGGCAACAAAGAGGAGCCGTAAGCTACAAAATAAGTCAGAAGAATACAGCCAGGTTAAAATATAAAAAGGGCAAAAAAGATAGAAAAAAGTGAAAAGGAACAGTGATCTTACAGACAAAAGGCTCTATCAAGTGTAATTACAGTGCCTAAAAAGAAGAAAAAAGAAAATGAGGTAGAAGCATTATGTGAAGAGGTACATGACAATAATTTTCCAAAACATCGGAAATACTTCAAGCCAGGTATTCATAAATAAACAATATATTCAAACAGTGTGAATGAATTCAAGGAAATCAATATTCAGAGCCATTTTAATAAACATGCTGAAAATAAAAACCCAAAGAGAAAATTTTCAAGGCAGTTATTACCTTAAATGTAGCAAAATAAGATGAGTGAGTGACTGATCAAAAAAAAAAAAAAAGTGATACAGCCTGGGTAACCCAGTGAGATTCTGTCTAAAAAAAAAAAAAAAGAGAGAGAGAAACAGATAGTATTGTTCAAATGATGAAAAAAACTTTAAGTACAAAACTTTAAATCATCAAAAATAATCTTGAAGAGTGAATATACTGATATCTTATTTAATTTTAAATACAAAAAATAAAAAGAATAGATTAATAGTTATGGATGAAAGGAGAGTTACTGTGATAAAGCAAACACAGCAAAATGCTTATGATCATATCTAAGTAATGGCTATATCTGATATCACTGCCAAAATCTGTTAACCTTGCTTACATTTAAAAACATTAATAATAAAATATTGAAAAAAGATGAAGCATAAATGCCATCCCAATAGGTTAAAATATATGTGAATATGAAAAAGCTTGTTAAGAAAACATTTGAGTCTATTTAGTTACCAAGAAAATATTTAAAATTCCAATGTGGTATTACAGAACATTCCCACACTGCTAATTGGATTTTGAGTTGATTCATCTAGTAGTAATATAGTGTTATGACTGTTACCCAGTACTTCCACTTCTAGGTATGTACAATATCAATATTTTTTATATTAATCAAAACTGTAAACTAGCCAAATGAATACATATTTCATTACTGGTTGAGCGCCAATGGCCAAGAGCTATAACTTCTCAATGAATATATATGTTCGTGCACATGTATATAGTAATGCCTTTTCAAACTATATTTCCTTTATAATATAAATTTTTCCCTCTCCCTCTTTTTGAATACCAACAATAGCGAATTGTTATTTTTCAAAGGATCATGCTATTTTATTATTATCCCATATTTCTGGTGAGGAAACCAAGGCTTAGGGAGGTTAGCTGGGAGTGGTTGTGAATGCCTGTAATCCCAGCTACTCAGAAGGCTGCAGTTGAATTGTGTGAACCCCAGAGGCAGAGGTTGCAGTGAGCTGAGATCGTGCCATGGCACTCCAACCTGAGAGACAGAGCAAGACTCTGTCTGCTCCCCAACCCGCACCAAATCTGTTGATCAGATTGGAACAGGCTGATCAACATGCTATTTACGTTAGATAGTTCCTTTTCTTTCTGCTCCATGAATTTCTAACTATACAAATAGGATGGAAGCCAAAAGTAAAATGTGACATTTTCACTCCATTTTTGGCAAGTGACAAAATGTAGGAGTTAGAAAAGAGTGGGGGTTCTGTGGCCCTGGTACTGCAGGATCTCAGTGGACTATAATTTGACTTTTGTCACTCAATTTCTGTTGTTGGTGTGACAGTCATAGTAGTTTTGTTGTTTTATGTATTGATTGGGTAGTACTGGCAACCAGAATCCTTAGCAATGGCATTAGGGCTGTCATGCAAGTTATTAGTGGCCATGGTGCTCAGAATTCAAGTGGCTTTTTGGACAGAAGGCACCGAGGAGAACTGCTGACAACAAATGTATACTAAGAATGTTGATGAGCACTTGTAAGATACAATTTGGGATACTAGCAGGCTACTTGAGAGATGTAATAGCATAAAAAGCAACAATGCAATGGCATAACAGATAGCAAGTTTTGGAGAAATTTGTTAATATGAAGAGATATTCAGATTAAATACTTTTAATTTTTCACTTTCTGACTTAAAAATCTATTTCATTCAAGCAGTATATTTCAAAAGACTTTGATGATCTTTGATCACAACCATTTCCCCGTTGAATGCTATCGAATTTGTTTCATATATTTCTCAGATTGTAATTTCTGTCTACTCTACTAGTCCATATAATTTTGGGGGATACAGTTTATACTATATCCCTATTGTTGCTGTAATAAATTACCAATAAACTGTGGCTTAAAACATCTCAAATATCTTAAGTTCTATAGAACAGATATATCATTCGGTTAAAATTAAGGTTTCAAAAGGACTATCCCTTTTGTAAGCTTTAAATGGATATATGATTACTTGTCCTTTCCAACTTTTAGATGTTACCTTTTTTATTCCTTGGTCCATGGCCATGTATCATCTGACTTCTGCTCACATCACATATCTCATTTCTTTCTCTGAGTCTCATGCTCCTTCTTTCAAGAGCCATTGTGATTATATTGGACTCATCCAAATTATTAAAGATATTTTTCCATCTCAAGGTATTAATCACATTTACAAGATATCTTTTTTCATATCATTGGGAGGCCATTGTTTTACCTACACAGTGAGTACATGTTTTATGTTCCTCCTAAATAACCTAATATGTGATTCTGAAAAGATTAAAATGTGGAGAAAATAGTTGTCTTATTGGAATAATCTTTAAAGCTTAGTGGATACTTGAAAATACTTGGTAAATAATCACTGAAATAGACTAACGGTTTACACATCATAAGCACTGAAACTCAGAAAAAATATGAGTAGTCACCAATAACCCATTTATCATAGGAATATGTAGGTTATATTTGACATACTGAGAAATGATATCTCTAGGAGGGGCTGTAAAATTAGCACATAAATATGCTCAAAGAATGAAGATTGCCAGTTGAAAATAATATTTTATTACTTGTCCATATAAATCTTTATATACTCTGGGCTAAATGACATACTTCTAGCAGGATGATCTATATAATCAGGATGATCCTTATTATGATATTTCTTTGATCCTAATAATTTTCAGCTAGAAGTAGTGTAAAAACTCTTGAACACATTAAATCACATATATATATATATATATATATATATATATAATATCCATTCCAATCTTATGTTTAAATACACTTTATGCTTTTTAAATTAAATTACTTTTTCCACTCACCATCTGGCTTCTTAAAAGAGGTAATTTACAGCAAAGAGCCAGCACTATTTTTCAAAAAGAGAACATATTTTACTCATCTAGTTATCTCATAAGACTGGGACCATTAATTTAACACCACATTTACATGGATTTTGTTGTTGTTGTTGTTGAACAAATTAGACTATTAACATTGGAATTATAAGCATTGCAAAGAATAGATGGTGATATAGTAAATTCTCATTTCCCTTAACAGTTTTAAGATTTGGTATTCCCTGTCTCTCAGTGTCAAAAATATAATAATAAAGAAAATAACAATGATGTATTCAAGCAGGTTTCATTTGAATGGGAACACATATCTGTATTTAAATATGAAAAATATGTTTATAATGTCAGATTTTTATGTCCTTGTTCAAATCAGTTTTTAATATCATTGAAGCCAACAATTTTTCTTTTTTTTCAGAACAGGGCCTCCACTGTTTCGGTAATCAACTAGTACGATGATAACAGTGGTATTGCTTATTGTCAGACTACCTGGTTAATATTTTTCAAATTTTCTTTTAAAATACTTATTGAGTCAGCTTTTCAGAGTGGTGACTGACATTATATAGAGCAAATAAAATTGTACTATGGAAAAAAAGTAATGCCAGTGATAAAAGTAACAGCTCTTGTGTTGATTGGAAGACAACCTTCCAGCCTATGAAGTGTTTGCCTATACCATTTAATTAAAACCTCACAATTAATTCAATGAATCAAATATTAAAATTTCCATTTCAGTCATAAGCATGCTGAGGTAAAGGGAAGTTATTTGTCCAAAATGATCCTGGTTTTGTGTTGTTTTGTTTACATTTTAAAATAGGTTTATAAATTGTTAACAAAGATGGCCTTAGCATTTCCCTCACCTTGATTAATCCTTGGACAACCGTTTTCATGACTATATGCTCCTGACTGCCTTGTTTCTTATAGCATTTACTTTACGAAACATGCCCTGTAAAATGTAATGTTTCTAAAAGCCTTTGCCAGTTTTACAATGTAGGACTATCTTTCTCAAGGAAGTCATTCTTTTGAAATTAATCACTAAGAATGACAGTACCCCTATCTCCCACTCTCCGAAGGATGTTAGGAGCCTACGTTTGGTGGGTGACTTGCTCCACGATATACAACTGTCATCTGCAATGAAGATACAAGAAAGTTTAATTTTCCTTTCTGTGAGGCCAATTAGCAAACAATGCAGTGGGCCTACAGTCCTCCCTGCCCAGCTCTCAGAAACCCTTCTGCTCTTTGTTTCAGTGAAGTTGAGGTCAGATTGTGTCTGGTTCCTCTCTCTCCCATTGCAATACCCTTAAATAAAGTGTTCCTTTTCTGTTCAATTTTGCCTAGTGAAATTTTTGCTTTGATATTGTTAAGGCTCAGTTCATTAATCAAAAAGCCCGTACAACCTTTCCTGTATGATAATATTATAGATAAAATATCTTGCTTCTAAAAAATAGACATCTGAATATCTCATTGTTTTAAAGGTAAACATCAAAAAATATTTTGGACTGGATCATAGAATTAGATGTGTTCTTCCCCATAAATTATAGAAAATACTTTCTCAAAGCTGTGTATTTCTGTATACAATGATGTGTGTGCTGTTTGTGTGTCTTTCAATCCCCAACTATACTATAAAATTTTATTAACATTAGTGACATCTTTGCTTCTATTCAGCAACCTAATGCCTTTCCTTTAGTGTGTCTGTATACACACACACACAAATCAAATAGCTTTGCAGGTATAGGTTTGGCATAAATACTAAAATTACAACAGAGATAAAATAGAAAAAAATACATATTCTTATGTTACAATCAATTTTAAGCACTATTTTAAAAATTCATTTATTTTTTCCAACAAACCAATCACTAACTCACAATTTAAACAGTAACCTACATTGTGCATATGGATGAAGAAATTGAGGCACAGTGAACTTTCTAATCCATTTAGAAAGTAATTAAACCAAAGCAGATAAATGTTAGTAAATTCCCCAAGTTTACAAAATCAATAAGTGATGTAATCAGAATTTGAAATCCCACTCAGTTTACCTTTAGGATCTGTCATACTGTCACCTTTCTTTATATACACAACACTGTCACCAAGCACAGTGCAGAGACCAAAAACCTTATTGAGAAGTGCGTTCATCGTATTCTCGAGTTTGTATGCTTATGCAGCAATAATGCTCCATGATTATCTTACAAACTCAAATAATGCAAAAAAAAATTGCAGACCCCTCTGAAAAATAAATTCCAAATTGAATTTCCCTCAGAGAGAATTAAATTCCTAGTAAGAAAGAAAGAACATAATGAAAGATTTGCAGAAGCTCAGCCACTCCTTTGTGAAGCAAATACTGAAATGTAGATGCTGCCCAACTAAGTTGTTTCAGGAAAACAATCCTAAATTGGAGTTTATAGTATTCTTACCCAAAGGGCACAAGGAAAACAACTCAAATGGCATAAAACACTTAATTAGGATTATCTCAGTGGATTATATTTTATGACCTCTTGAGGCCATAGGTAATTTAATAACAACAAAAACAAAATTAACAATATGGGTAATTTACACCAGAGTAGTCAGAAATACTATTTCTCTCATCAATCAGGTCAAGTAATGTGAATGATGAAAGACAGGATCCCTCAGTCAATCTAAGTGATGCATAACTATAGGATGCAGGAGTCAGGACTCTGTTTCACATAAGGAAGTAAAAACACTAAGAAGTTTCTGCTGGCAGTATATGCAATATCTGTCAATGGTGTGATATGCCACCCTCAGCCACCTCTGAAATAGCAAATGGTATCATAGGTGAGAATGTTATATAAAAATAGTGTCTTAATCAGTTCCAGCTGCTATAACAGAATACCATAGGTTGGATGGCTTAATCAACATTTGTTTCACATGGTTCTGGAGGCTGAGAAGTCCAAGGTCAAGGTGCCAGCAAATCCTGCATCTGTGAGGAAACTCTTCCTGGTTTGCATACAGCTGTCTTCTCATTATATTTTCACATGGCTGAAAAAGAATAATTTATCTTGTGTTTCTTCTTGTGTTCCCATTGATGAGGTCTCCACCTTCATAACCTAATCACCTTCCAAAGGCCCTGGGTTCTAATACTATTACCTTGATGTTTAGGATTCTAACATATGAATTTTGGGAAGACAGTCAGTCCATAACAAATAAGTACCAGTCTACTCTGTAGCTGTTATCAGAATGGCCTTAAGATGATACAACCATTAGAGACAACTACCTTCTAAGAACTATATAGCTAAAACAAAAGTTTTTGAAACGAAACTGGCTAGGCATGTCAAAATTGTTTAAGGAAAAAATTGAAAAAAATGGGGATAAAATATAGCCTGGGAAAGTAGATTTGCACAAGAAGGTCTAACATTCTGTTTGGCCTACATCATAATTTGGTTATAATTGTTGGAAACTCTAGGGAAATAGACATTTTTACAATTAGAGCTATTGGTGGAATGGACTACCTCCCAAAATAACTAATTGATCCCTCAACGTAGTCATGCCTCACTTTACAACTTAAACATATCATATATGGCTGAAAACTAATGCCTTTGTAATATCACACCCATGCCTTGGATTCTAGGAGGGAGAGATAACTGCTGTAGGTAGATAGCTCCTTACTTTTATTCCTTAAAATGAAAAGACATTAATATAGGGGATATAGTCATATAAATTGTTAAGAAAAAAGTCAAAGAAAAAAACTACTGATGGTAATGCAGATACAATAGTAGTGAGATAAAAGCAGTGTTTCCTTCAAGGAAAGGTCAACTGAAGGAGTTCTCGTTGGTATTATTTAAAAAAATAATAATTCTTTTTAATGTCAACATTTATTTTAGATGCAGGGCATACATTTGCAGGTGTGTTACATGGGTATATTGCCTGGAGCTGAGGTTTGAGTATGGATCCTTTCACCCAGGTAATAAGCATTGTACCCAATAGGTAGTTTTTCAATCCACACTTCCCTTCCCCTCTCCTCTAGTAGACCCCAGTGCCTCTTGTTCCCATCTTTATGTCTGTGTGTGCTCAATATTTGCCTCCTGCTTATAGTGAGAACATGTAGTATTTAGTTTTCTATTTCTGCATCAATTTGCTTAGGATTATGGCCTTTCAAAAGCTGGACTTCAACTTAATGAATCTTCAAAGCTCAGGTGATTCTCATCCTTGTATTGGAAAGGTTGCCTAGAATCATCTCTACCTGCACACTCATAAACATAGACTTTGTCTAAACTTTTGAGCACTCAAAATAGCAAGAAGATATATTTCTGGTGAGTAAAGAATTGGAGCGAATTCAGGGATGTGGAATAGTCTAAATTTAATTTTCTAACTTATTTACTTTCTTCTTCTGATGCCACATTTCTTTTAATTTTATAACCTAGATAATTTTTTGAGTGAATTTAACAAACTTCTTATATCTCATCCCATTGTCTACAAATTTGAATAGTTTAAATCTCAGAGGCCAACTCTATTTTCTTTATTTCTCCACTAATTTTTAGTGGAGCATCCCCATATATTTTATGTGCTATTTACAAAGAATAACAGAAAATATGGAGTCCAACACCAGAAGTCATTTAAGAGTTGTGGTAATGCAAATGATTACTTCCATCACTTTACTCTTGAAGGAAATATCTCATTCTTTTTGATAAACATATATTGTGAATAAAGGAGATAAATATTTTTTATCCCTTAGTCCTTTCATTTATTTTTTAATCACATTGTAGTAAAAATCTAAAGTACATCATAGACTCTCAGGAACCTTTACTGAGATAAGTTACTAAGGTTACTGAATTGCAGTCTTGGCCTAATTTTTTTTTAATGAAATTTATTTTCTGCAGAAATTGCTTTCCTGGATAAACCCATGGCCTCATCTTCCTGCTAAGCGCTTGCATTGTATTTTGTGTAGAATGGATAAGGAAAATGTGGCACATATACACCATGGAATACTATGCAGCCATAAAAAATGACGAGTTCATGTCCTTTGTAGGGATGTGGATGAATCTGGAAACCATCATACTCAGTAAACTGACACAAGAACAGAAAATGAAACACCACATGTTCTTACTCACAGGTGGGTGTTGAACAATGAGAGCACAGGGACACAGGGAGGGGAGAATCACACATTGGGGTTTGTTGGGGAGGGGCAAGGGAGGGACAGCGGGGGGGCAGTGGGGAGGTCGGGGAGGGATAACATGGGGAGAAATGCCAGGTGTAGGTGATGGGGGGATGGAGGGAGCAAACCACATTTCCATGTGTGTACCTATGCAATCCTGCATGATCTGCACATGTACCCCAGAACCTAAAGTACAATTAAAAAAAAAAAAAGAATGATATGTCTTTCTTAGTGCTTCATCAAGGTTTTATTTTACTTAATTTGTTTCCAAACTCACATTAAGTTTGCATTATATGAGTTGCTGAACTATGCCAAATGGTTCAGGGTAAATTTATAAAT
Source organism: Plecturocebus donacophilus (assembly GCA_004027715.1). NCBI lineage: Eukaryota > Metazoa > Chordata > Mammalia > Primates > Pitheciidae > Plecturocebus > Plecturocebus donacophilus. Next base: position 101,632 of record PVKP010000565.1, read on the forward strand.
CTAATTACCTTCCAGTATTTTCCTTTCATTTAAAATTCAGTAATGACACATCAAGGACTACAATAAGATGGGCACATAGGATTATACAGAAGAGCTCACTGGTTAGCATGGGAGGAGAAATGCTTAAATATAAACTCTTTCCTGGCCATTACAGTACTAGATAAACACAGAGAAGAGGAAGTAACCGTAACAAGGTGAGTAGAGGACATGGCCAAGAAAACTTCTTGAAAGAGCAACAATCTTTTGAGCTGAGGCTTAAAATACAGGGATAGAATCAGAGAAGGGTGAGTTTGGCAGAGGGAGAAGCAAATTTGAAGGCACAGTGAAAGTGAATAGCATGCTTAGAAAATAGTTTAAATTGAAAACTTCTGAAAATATGATACTTAGTATTTTTAAATCGAATCTAATTTAATGCACTAGATGGTTTACTTGTAATAGAAAGTGTAGTTCACATTTCTGAACAGCGGGAAGAATGAGGCAGAACCAGGGAACATACGGCAGAAAAACAATATTTGGAGCTATTTCCATACTGTTTTTCAGAACCCCTAAGTTGAGTTTAATGTCAAAGATTAGAAGGCAGGGCGAGGACCTCTAGCCCAGGGTATTTCTTTTTCTGTTGCTTTCCTCTTGTTGCAGAGCAACAGAATTAGAGAATCTCTTCCCCTAAAGCAAACCTTAGGTGTCTCAGAAAATTTGTCCGATTTGGCAACTAACTCTTCATTCTTGGTTGTTTAAATTTTGTTACTTTAAGGATCAACAATTGGATGTTTACAGTTTGCTTATATTAAGTATTCTCTATTTGTACTCAGATCTCTGCTTTGCCTGTCATTAAAAATTGTGTCAGGTCACTAAGCACTAGTTTTTCAGCAAAAAAAATAGGAATACAATAAGTCATCTATTCTGAGACATCTTTTACTATAAGACATTCTATCTAAGGAAAAAATACCAAATAACTTTAACAAATTTCTTATTTTGTACTTACCGAAATAATTCCTTTAATCCATATTAGATAGAAATTTTATTACTATAACACACTCGTTTATATATAAAAAGGAAATGCAAACAAAATATTGACTAAATATCCTTAAATATTTTGATATTCAGAGTCTGGTACTTCAATGCAATTTTCAATTCAGAGTTATTAATTTTGTTTTTTGTACAAACAATATCAACCTCTGTGACATGAATAGCATTTGTGATACAATCTCTCTTAAGAGAATCATAGGATATTTAAAAATAAAATGGTACTAGCTCTTAAACTAGGTTTGAAATTAAGTAAACCTACCCCATTTTTAATTTAACTTTAGGAATGTTTATTAAAATATTTGCTCCACTACCCCTCCTTTCTACAACTCATTGGTCCTGTGGCTTAAAACAATGCTTTACTATTGCCTTTTGAATTTCATCCAGGTCTTCAACGCCAATATTCAAATATGGATATTACTAATCCTGATGGTTATAAATGCTGAGACATTGACAACCACAGGCTGGTCGCTGGCCAACATTTTTAGTAAGATAAGACCCGATTTTAGAAATTTCAAAATATGAAAGATGGAACCTCAATTTCTATGAAACAGTAATAATGGTAATTATCTCCCTGTATTAGTGATAATTGAGATAAGTTAATTAACAAGAATGTATGGAGCTCCTAAAAAATTGTTCAGCACAAAATAAGCCTGGTTTGAAAGCTGATCAGCATTTTTCTAGAAATAATTGACTTCTTTAGAAATCTATAGATCTCGTCATTTCAAAGAATATGGAATGATGATACTATTTTTTATTTAATATTGAATCACAGCATATAAAGTATCAGATATTCTTCAATAAGAAAAGTCCAAAATAAAATAGTTTTAAAATAACATATATAAGGTAAAAAATTCATATTAATACATTTTATAAAAGTATACTTAAATTTTCCTTTAAACTGCCTATGATAATGACTATAACAGGAAGTGACTAAAAATGTTAAACATTAAATGACAGCTTACATGTTAACTGGAGAGAGGATTATAATACAGGGTCATACAAGAGATTCAGAAGACAATAAAAAGATGGTTAATAAATACCTATTGACAGAGAAGAGAGGACTCTGAGTCTGACCAGAAACTTTAATGACTGAATAAAAGGTAATTAATATGATAGAGTTATGCTCAATGGCATAAGGCTAAAAAAGAAACACACAATAACAAAAACAAAAAGATGAAACTCATCCACTAATGAATTGTTCATCTGTCTACTAGCCATCTAAATCTGCTTAAATCTGCCTGGACACTTTTTGGTGGATCCCCAATACCAAATGTGTCATTGGAGAGGAATTTTGATCCTCTTCTTTCATTTTCTCTTTCCTTTTCTTCTCTCTTTCCCAATAATATAGAAGCAGGTGGAAACATGAAAATAAAATTATAATTAAAGTTCAAAATGTTCTCTTTGTTTTCTAAAGAAGAAAAGCATAACGTTAGTTTGTCCATAAGGGAGAAAATATCTTAAAGGGCGTGATTCTTAAATTCTAACAGAACCAACTATATTTCAGGACATTTGAAACAAAATGGATTACCTACCTGCACTGTAATAACTGATACTGTGATTATGTGTATAATTGGCTTCATAAGGAGGTAAAATCAATGACTTTGTATTATAGAATCAAGTTTCATACCAGCATATAGAATGGCAAATTCAAACTGAAGTGAGTAAAATATTTAAATAAACATAACTAACTTAGACTTTCAATCATCATAAAATTTTATATGGGTAGGACAAGCAAAGAAGAGTTTAAATCTTAGGAAATTTTAGTTAAAATTAGGAATCACTTATAATATTTTGTTTAACAAGGATAGATACAGCATCTAACAATAAATGATCACTTACTCTGTGACATACATTTTTCTATATGAACAATTTTATGGGATTGGTACGATAGTTATCCTCTTTGAAAGATTATCAAACTGAAATATAAATCGATAAAGTGTTTTGCCCAAGATCTTCCGGCTAGTAAATTATTACTTAAGATGTTAATCTAAGCAGTATGATTCCAAGTACTAAGTGACTCATCCGAATTACAAAATGATTTCAATGGTGTATCTAGGACACAGTGCACTACTTAACACAGGAAAATAGTGCTTCATACAAGTTTTAAATCTTCAATTAACTTTTTAAAAATTCCCCTTTAAGCTCTAAATATTATGATTCTAATACTACATGTGTAGGCCAAGAAATTTCCAGATTTACCATCGAAAAGCAATTCCAATAATTCTTATGGTTGAAAGCTTACTTTCTTTTTATGTAACTAGAAACTATTTAGAATTGTATCAGATATGATTTGGCTCTGTGTCTGCTCTCATATCTCTTGTTGGATTGTAATCCTTCATGTTGGAGGAGGGACTGGGTGGGAGGTGACTGGATCATGGGGACAGATTCCCCCCTTGATCTTCTCATGATAATGAGTGAGTTCTCAGGGGATCTGCTTGCTAAAAATGTGTAGCATTTCTTCCTTCACTCTCTCTCTCACCCTACGATGTCAAGATGTGCCTGCTTCTCCTTTGCCTCTTATAATAATTGCAAGTTTCTTGAGGCTTCCCCAGCCATACTTCCTGTACAGCCTGTGGAACTGTGAGTCAATTAAACCTCTTTTCTTCATAAGTTATCTAGTTTCATGTAGTTCCTTATAGCAATGATAGAACAGAATAACATAGCACCCCTCTCTGGAAAATTAGATATAGCATAATAGTAACTTTGTGAGAGTAGGTAGAAAGTCATACAAAATTTAATAGATTTCATAATTTTCTTACAGAAAATGTTTAGTGGCAATAAACTCCCTTAGTTTTTGTTTATCTGGGAATACCTTAAGTTTTTCTCTCACTTTTGAAGGAGAGTTTTGCTGGATATAGAATTCCTGATTGACAATCTTTTTGTTTTCAGCATTTTGGGTATATTGACATACTGCCTTCTAGCTTACACAATTGTCAGTAACAAATTTGCTGATAATGTTATATACAATTCCTTGTATGCGAATTGTTTCTCTCTCACTGTTTTCAAGATTCTTTGTCTTTGGGAAGTTTGATTATAATGTGTTTCAGTGTGGATCTTTTTGAGTCCATTTTACTTGGATTTCATTTATTTTCTTGGATGTTTATGTTTATGTCTTTCATCAAATTTGGAACATCTACAACGCTTATTTCTTCAATATTGTCTCTACCCCCTTCTTCCTCTCTTCTTCTTGTAGGATACACACAATGGGTATATTGGTCTGTTTAATGTTGACCCACAGGTCCCTTAGGCTCTGTTGATTTTTCTTTATTCTTTCTAAAATTTTTGTTTCTCAGACTCAATAATTCACATCTTAACTTCAAGTTCAGCTTCTTTTGCCTGCTTAAAATTGCCTTTGAATCTCTCTCGGTTCTAAATGCCATTTCGGTTATTATACTATTCAGTTTTAAAATTTGGGGTTTTTTTTAGGTTTTCTATCTCTTACTTGATGTCTATTTAGTTCATATATCATTTTTTTTTTTGACTCTTCTCTATTTTTCTTTAGTTCTTTGATTATCTTTAAGACAGTCATTTTAAAATCTTTGTCTGGTAGGTCTGTCATCACATCATTTTCAAGGATAGTTTTTGTTCACTTACATTTATTCATTGAATGGGTTACACTTTCCAGTTCCTTTGTAACTCTTGTATTTGTTAAAAACTAGACATTTAAATCTAATAATTTGGTAACTCTGGAAATTAGATTCCCTCCCCTTCCCTAGAGTTTGCTTTTATTATTTTTTGTTTATTTGTTTTATTGTCCTAATCTGTCACTGTGCATGGGGTATAAACTTAAAGTCTTTTCAGGTTTTTTTTAAAGGTTGCATCATTCTCTGGGGATGTGTAGTTATTTTGTAATTTTCTAAATTAAAGACTAGTTGCCCTACTCTTTAATATATTGATTCCAAAGGGCAGAAAAGATGGAAATGAGGGAACAAATAAAAGGGTGATGGCCCTTTAAATACCCTGGAAGTCAATTCTGAAAGAAAAGGGGGCTGCAATAATACCAGGAAATATAAAAACAATGGCCATATGCTTCTTTGTCTGTACCTCTGTGATCAGACGCAGCAATCAGAGATCTAGGCACAGATCCCTGATATTTGAAGGACTGGTTTATTCCCCCCACCTCCCAACCCAGCTCCTGCAAGCTGTGTGCAGGCTGCTCCATGGACACATATTTAGCTGCCTGCCATAGCGCTAGGGGTGGGTAATGGGTAGTTACTATTGTGCTGAGTTGAAATTAACAAAAATCAACAGCAACTTACCTTCCAAGCCTTTGCCTTTATTTTGCCAGTACAATTGTTATTTAGATGGGTAAACAAATCCTGGTGCTTCTGATGCTGCCATCTTCCAAGAATACTCCCCTCCACATACTTCTTAAGCAAAGCTAAAAGCAAAACCAATTTTTTTAAATATACATTTTAAAAAATTTAGTACACTATTTTGTTGTTGTTTTGCTTTGATATGCTCACATCTGCTCCTTAGAAATACTAATTTTAAGGGGATAAATTTTACTTTTAAAATAATATTTCGTAAAAGCAAGAAACGGAAAAAATCTCATGTCTAAAACTCTGGCATTTATAACAGTACACCAAGAATAATCAAAAGGATTGGTACCCTATCCAAAAGTGCTCTAAAATCTCTATTGTCAGAGCTGGCCATGCACCCAGACGAGATTGTTAGCTTTCTCATGTTGCTTGCAAATTTACAGAGTGTAAAAATAATGCAAATTATTATTCTGGTTTCAGGAAGAGAGAGAGAGAGTATCTCAAATTCTTGAAAACTGACATGCTCTATTGTTTATATGGTTCTTTGACATTTTATGTGCGAGGAGTAGCACTCACATTTTTCCTCCATGGGGTTATTTTGCTGTTGTGATATAAAGGGACTTTTGCTGTGAGTGAAATTAAAACAGTTGACAAAAAGATTACTGGCATTGTCAATGTCACAAAACATGTTCAGGAAATTTAGAAGGATAAATTGATATTATCTACAATATTTTTTTGACAATATCAGCTCCCCTAGTCTCAATCAGTGGCAGGAGAATGATTCCTGAATCAATGTATCAATTTTTGCACTCTAGTTTTCTTTTTGTCCACATTCTTGATTATACCCACAGGGGCTTTGCACATTCTGATGTCTGTAAGGGATGCTCTTTTTTCTCCTTTTAAACTATTTGCAATAAGTACCTTTATATTTTAGTTGTAGCATCACATTCTTTTTATAAACATTCCCCTGTCTTTACAAATAAACCAAATTCCCTGTAACTCAGAGCATTACTATCATACCTTTTTGAAACAGTCATAGTTCTAATTGATAATTCAAAACTGGTTATTTATTGGAAGTATAGTTCTCTCTTTCAATTATAAATTCCAGTGTATAAAAGAACGACTGTTTTGTTCCTTCTACCATGGCCATGGCTAAAATATGGCCACTCAAATAGTTCCTAATTAGCATGAATAAATTATCTGTAAATGTAGCATAATAGCTAATCTAGGTGTGCCAAATGTCATATTGTTACATATGATTTTATCCTATATAGATTCATTGTCTCTGTTTTTTTCAGTATAAAGAAAAACAGAACAGCTAAATAAACAGACTGATTGCCCACTTGTAAGTTTATTATGGTTCTTTCCCTTGTAATATTTGGATTCTATCAACCTGAAATATATTTTATCCTCAGAGTTTTGCAAAATTAATAATCTGCAAATGGTCTAAATACTTGTATAAGCTTCTGCATACTCCAATACTCTATATTTTCCTTTTATTACAAAACCCAGCATATAAAGAAACAATGATTCAAAACTACTGAGCAATGAAATTGACTAATCTTTTTTTTCCAATAAGCCCTCTAATTTTTTTTTTCCTAGAGATATTTTTGCTCAAAATAAATGTGCAAAGACATGAGAAGGAACTGGACATGATGTAATAAACGTGCTAGGACATAAGGAATAGCTAATGTGCAGAGGAAGCAGGAGTATATGGGTAAATGTCCCGGCTCTCTAGTCCATGATGAAGATTAGATCACGTGAACACAGCTGGTATCTGCTAAGGGCATGCCTCAGCCTTCCCACTCCACCGTAATCATTAGCATCTTCCTTGGTTCAGTCAGGAAGATCCATGGAATTGGAATCACACAAGCCAAAAAAAAGTCAAGTCACATTTTTTTTCTTCTGGTCCACTCATCAAGCTGTGCCAATTGCTACTGTCTCTGCTGTGTCTTATAGAAATATTGATCTATAGAGTAGAGCCATTCTGAAATGACAGCACAGTTTATAGTAAGTCTCAGAAATAGTTTCATTGCTTTATCTTCTTTAGGTTCCAGTTATGATATTCTTCTAGTGTGCCTTCAAAGTAATCATTTTTTTTTTTGATACAGAGTTTCACTCTTGTTGCCCAGGCTGGAGTGCAGTGGTGTGACCATCCTGGCTCACTGCAACATTTGCCTCCTGGGTTCAAGTGATTCTCTTGCCTCAAAGTAGCTGGGATTACAGGCGCCCACCACCACACTGAGCTAATTTTTTGTATTTTGAGTAGAGAGGGGGTTTCACCATATTGGCCAGGCTGATCTGGAACTCCTTACCCCCAGGTTATCCTCACAAAGTGTTGGGATTACAGGGGTGAGCCACAGCGCCTGGCCATCTTCAAAGTAATCCTTCAGACTAGATAGAAGAAACTATTACCTTATCTTTTGTCTTCCTCTTTATTATTTCTTGTTGTGCTGATGGAGGGGTTCCCAACTTCTTTCTTCTTCATCCTCCAAATCCCAAATCTATCATGATCTACATTTTTTTGAAACATAATCATAACGGGTACAGCTATGCAACCAGAACTTGTATATTAGATTGGGCTCTTCTTGACATCTCTCATAAATTCAGAGTCAGTGACCAAGAAAACAACCTGTGAGCTAAGCAAAGAGATATAAATCATAATATTAGCTACATAGGATGTCTATGAATTTAGGTGGTAGGTTTCATCTAATTACTTAACTTTAGAGACTGAGGAATAAAGAGGCAGGAACCTCAATAAAGGTGTGAGCAATAATTGATGATAATCTAGATGAAGAGCATGGCAACAAAAATAAAGTGTCATCAGTATCCTAGTCTTGTTTTCTGAGATCTCATGTCCAAACATGTTTAATTGAAACTACTAGTTTTTACATTAAATATATTATTGACTTTCTAAGTTGTCAGATAATGAAGATCTTTAGCTGCTGTGATCTGAATATCTGCATCTGCTAAAAATTTCTATCTTGAAACCTAATCATGAAATCACCAAGGTGATGGTATTAGGAGGCAGAGCCTTTGATATTTGCTCCTTTATAAGAGTCCAGAGGTTTGCCTTGTCCCTCTACCATGTGAAGACATAGCAAAAGAGTGCCCTTTGTGAATCAGAAAGTAGACCCTACCAGACACAGAATCTTCTGGTTCCTTGATCTTGGACTTCCTAGACTTTAGAACTATGAGAAATTTTTGCTGTGTATAAGCCACCCAGTTTATGGCACTTTGTTATAGCTTACCAAAAAAAACTGAGAGAGTAGCTATAACATATTCACTTAATTCAAATACATTTAGTTAAATTTAATTTGGTATAACAACAACAAAATAGTGTACTATGTAACAAAGGTTAGAAACAACATCAGGTACTGGAGACAGAAATAAAGAGGCAGGTTATTTTTGCATGTGGACATTTACCACAGATAAACACAATAATCAGCATAGCGTACACCCCATCTAGTGGTTGCATAATTAGAAATAACTCATCAAATTAGTGAATGAGTATTAGACCATGTGTTTTGCTTTGGTAGATTTGTATCAAAACTTGTTAGTTTCACTAGTCGTGAAACTTCCATCTTATTTTATATTACATTTGTGAAGACACAGTAATTTGCAGCTGGGTTGAAAGGGTGTTATTTATGAATTTATAAATAAATTAAGAGCTACAATTTCAAAGGAGAAAAATGTTAACATTCTGACTGTGGCATACATGAAATATATTGCTTTTGTAAGTGTAAGATTGTTGTACTCACACTTCTGAATTGGTTTATTATAGTGACTTGAAGCTAAGGAATGAACATCCAGACATAAAGAGAATTTTTGTGTCATATTCTATTACTTATCTCATGGAGAAATACTAAGCTGCTAATTAGACAGTAAAATAATAAAATAATAGTATTTTAAGTTATTTTGGGAAACCTCTATACTCTTCCCCAAGGTAGCTGTACTAACATTCTCTCACTAACATTGTGAACATTTTCCTCTCTCTGCATCCTCACCAGCATCCATTATCTTTTATCTGTTTGGCATAGCCATTTTAGTAGGGATGATGATTTGCATTTTTCTGATGATTATTGATGCTGAGCATTTTTCACATATCTATTGGCCATGTCTTCTTTTGAGAAATGTCTATTCAGATCATTTTCCCATTTTTCAATTTGGATTTTCTAGGTTTTGTTGCTATTGGGTTGAGTTCCTTATATACTCTGGTTATTAACTGCTTGTCAGTTGAATACTTTGCATTCTCCCATATTTTAGACTGTCCATCACTTTGTTAATTGTTACCTTTTTTGAACAGAAGCCTTGTAGCTTGATATGATCTCATTTATCTGTTTTTGCTTTGATTGCCTGTGCTTTTGAGGTCCTATCAAGAAAACTTTCCCCAAAGTCCTGGAGCATTTTATCAATTTTTTTAACTAGTAGTTTCATAGTTTTACATTTTATATTTACTTCTTTAATCCATTTTGATTTAATATTGTATATTGTGAGACATAGGGGTCTCATTTTATTTTTCTGCATATGATTATGCAGTTTTCCATAGGATCTAGCCGTTCCACTGATGGATATATATTCACAAGAAAGAAAATCAGTATAATCAAGATATATCTGCTGCCATGTTTACTGCAGCACTGGTCACAATAGCTAAAATATGGAATCAACCTAAGTGTCCATAAATTGGTGAATGAATAAAGAAAATGTAGTACATATACACAATGAAATATTATCCAGCCATAAAAAAAGAAATCCTGTTATTTACAACAATATGAATGGAACTTGAAGAAGTTATGTTAGGTGAAATGAACCAGGCACAGAAAGACAAATACTGCCTGTTTTCCCTCATATATGGGAGATAAAAGCTTAATTTTATGGAGGTGGAGAGAATCATGGTTACCAGAAACTGGAAAACATAGTTGGGAGGGGGGATACAGGGGAGTTGGCTAATGGACATAGTTAGACAGAAGGAATGAGATTTAGTGTTTGGTAGCACAATAGAGCAACTATACTTGACAATAATTTATTATATATTTCAAAATGACTAGAAGAGTAGAACTGAAATGTTCCCAACACAAAGAAATGATAAATATTTGTGGTGATGGACATACCAATTACTCATATTTGATCATTACAAATTGTATACTTGTATCAAAATATTACATGCACTTCATAAATATGAACAACTATGTATTTAACTAAAAAATTAAATATTTAAAGTTTTGAAAACCAAAAAGACTATGTTGAATAGGAGTGGTAAGAGAGGGCATTTTAGATCTTTGTTGGTTTAAAGTGTGTTTTGCCAGAAGCTAGAATTGCTACCCCTGCCTGCTTTGTTCTGTTTTCCATTTGCTTGGTAAATTTTCCTCTATCCCTTTATTTTAAGCCTATGTTTGTCTTTGCATTGAGATGGTTCTCTTGAAGACAGCAAACCAGTGAAGCTTGATTTTTATCCACCTTGCTATTCTGTGTCTTTAATTGTGGCATTTAGCCCATTTACATTTGAGGTTTGTATTGCTATTTGTGAATTTGATCTTGTCTTCATGATGCCAGCTGGAAATCCTAGCCAGGGCAATCCAGCAAGAGGAAGGTTAAAGAGTACTGAAATAAGAAGAGAGAAAATCAAATTATCTTTGTATGCAGATGACATGATCATATATCTAGAAAACCCCATCATCTCAGTCTAAAAGCTTCTTAAGCTGATAAACAACTTCAGCAAAATTTCAATTTGTCAAACTCACTAAGATTTCTATTCATCAACAACAGGCATGTAGAGAGACAAATCATGAATGAACTCCCATTCACAATGGCTAAAAAGAATGAAATATCTAGGAATACAGCTAACAAAGAAAGTGAAGGGCCTCTTTAAACAGAACTACAAACCACTGCTGAAGGAAGTTAGAGAGAATGCAAACAAATGGAGACACATTCCATGCTCATGGCTAGAAAGAATCAACATTGTGAAAGTGGCCATGCTGACCAAAGTAATTTACAGATTCAATGCTATTCTCATGAAACTAGCATTTACATTCTTCACAAAATTTGAAAAGAAAACTAGTTTAAAATTCATATGGAAGCCAAAAAAAAAAAAAAAAAACCTGAATAACACAGTCAATCCTAAGTAAAAAGAACAAAGTTTGAGCCATCACACTACCGGACTTCATACCAAGGCTAAAGTAACCAAAACAGCACAATACTGGTACAAAACAGACATGTAGACCAATGGAACAGAATAAAGAACCCAGAAATAAGACCTCACACCTATGGCCATCTGATTTTCAATAGACTTGACACAAGCAAGCGATGAGGAAAGAATTCCCTATTTAATGAGAGCCAGCCATCCACATGCACAAAATTGAAACTGAACCCTTCCTTGCACCATATACAAAAATCAACTCAAGACAGATTAAAAACTTAAATATGAAACCCCAAATTATAAAAACCCTAGAAGAAAATTTAGGAAGTACCATTCAGGATAAAGGTATGGGCAAGGCAAAGATTTCATGACAAAAATGCCAAAAGCAATTGCAACAAAAACAAAAATCAAATGTGGGGTCTAATTAAACTAAAGAGCTTCTGCACAGTGAAAGAAATGTTAATCAGAATAAACAAATAACCTAGAGAATGGGGAAAATTTTTGCAATCTGTTTATGTGACATAGGTCAAATATCCAGAATTGATAAGGAACTTAAACAAATTTACACACAAAAAACCAGACAACCTCATTAATAAGCAGACAAAGAACATGAACAGCCTCTTCTCAAAAGAAGACATACATGCAGCCAACAAATATATTTTCAAAAGCTTATTATCACTAAGTATCAGGGAAATGCAATTCAAAGCCACAGTGATATATCCATCTCATACCAATCATAATGGCTATTATTAAAAAGTTGAAAAACAACAGATACTGGTGAAGTTATGGGGAAAAAGTAACATTTTTACACTGTTGTTGAGAGTGTAAATTAGTTCAACCATTGCAGAAGACAGTGGGGATTCCTCAGTGACCTAGAGGCAGAACTACCATTTGACTCAGAAATCCCATTACTGGATATATAGTCAAAGGAATATAAATCATTCTATTATAAAGGTATATCCATGTGTATATTCATTGCAGCACTGTTTACAATAGCAAAGTCATGGAATCAACCTAAATGCTCATCAGTGATAGACTGGATAAAGAAAATGTGGTATATATATACTGCAGAATACTATGAAGTCATAAAAAGGAATAAGATCATGTCCTTTGCAGTGACATGGATGGAGTTGGAAGCCACATTCTTAGCAAACTAACACAGGAACAGGAAAACAAATACCATATGTTCTCACTTATAAGTGAGAGCTGATTAATGAGAACACATGGACACCTGGGGGGAAAACAACACACACTGGGCACCTTTCAGGGGATACTGGAACAGGAAGAACACCAGGAAGAATAGCTCATGGATTCTGGGCTTAATACCTGGTGATGAGATGTTGTGCACAGCAAACCACCATGGCACACCTTTACCTGCATAACAAATGTATACATCCTGCACATGTACCTCTGAACTTAAAAGTTGAAAGAAGAAAAAATGAAAAACCACAACATTGTGGTTTTACAACATTCCAACACTTACTTAAATATGTTCTATTAACTTTTTCTTAAATTTACAATTTTATTAGTTATCTATTACTATTTCTTAAATTTACTATTTTATTAGTTATCTATCTTGTTCTTAGCAAGTTCATCCTAAACTGCCAGAGAGAAAGACATTGTTCTGGAAAATGTTTGATGAGGGTTGACAGCAACAAATTGCAGCTGTTCATGTAATTCATGTGTGTCTGAAGTATATTGTTCTCCACAAGAAAAACAATTATGATTGATCTTAGGAATTGTCATCAGCACCAAAAGTCTTATCTCTTAGGTCAAGCAGAGCTGAACCTAGATTTTGAACACTATTATCCAAAACGGCAGGCCATTTGGCATGCCTGGAATCTATACAGCGTTTCTCACTAAGACTTAATGGTTATTTTAGTTTGACTTATATTGAACAAAATTACAAGAAATTCTAGATTTTTAAGTTATCACTGTGACAGCATGAAGCATTGTTTTCATTTTAAAATATGTATTTATTGTACAAATAATTTATTTTCTACTGTAAACAGCTGAAGCACTACAGAAGTGTGCTCTACTAACTCTGTAGGTTACTTTCTTAAGGTAGCACCATTACCATTGTAGTCAATGTTTTTCCAGATATTTTCCAGTGCACACATGCAGGCACAGAACATCACATATACGTTATTCTTTTTAAAGCACATGATATACATATTCTTATGCAAAATGTATTTTTCTTTTATATATTTTAGGTAATTTTTATGTCAGGCCACATAAATCCATTGTATTTATTTTAATAGGATCTTGACGGGCTTGGAAACTACATTTGTGTTCTTATCCTGTGACGTACTAAATGACAGGAAGGTATAGGAGGCAGGGATTCAGAATTCATACCACTACTTTAATTAGGGAAGCCACACCCATAGCTTTTTTTTTTTTTTGGCACAATAGAAAGTTTCATATAATTGTCTTCAAGTGAAGAGTATTATCTCTAGCAGCTGATGTAAACCTGGAATTATCCAATCAAATTATTTTCAGAACAATAATATGTGTAGAAATACAGTAAGTTTAGATTTGGGTAGTACACGTTTTATTTAAGGCCTTATCCCATTATTTTTATAGGTTTTTTTAAAGACAGAAATTTACTTCACAGAAATAGGGAGGAAATGTTCTTTGGAGACTCAATTCATTTATTTTCCTTTGTGAAAACTGATGCTAAAATTATACCTCTGTAATTTTTACACTTAAGTTGTATCTTCTGAGAATGAGATATGAAAATGAAAATATAAATATGAAAGTCTTGATAAAATAAGGGTCCACTCATTTTAGTTTCCCTTATATGAGAATTTTTATCAATCAGCAATTTTTATTTTATTTTAAAATCAGGTCATTTTCTGTGTCTCAAAAGAAAAAAAAAACCCAAATGATTTAATAAGCATAGTATCATTAGCTTCATCCCATGGATAATGTCGAGAGATTTATAATGGATAATCTACTTAATCCGGTAACTTTTTGTTTTGCAGTTTGATTTTTGAAAACTTTATCACTTTACCTCACGTTAAAGGTGGCTATTCTCCTTAGAAATTTTTATAGTTCTTGTTTCTTCCAGACTCATCTAACTAAGCTTCTTGAGTAATGATCATCAGAATGTTTAAGTTCTCACTCAACAAAGACTCTGTGAAGGCAATTCACTATCATGAATAGGTATGTGGATTCTGTAAACAGAGTGCCTGGATATGTTACCTAGCTCCAACTTTCAGCTATTCAAATTCTTAAGTAACACAATGGCAACTACTACAAAGGTGTTCTATGAAATAAAAGAGTTAATAAATATAAAAAATCAAATAATACCTGAGACTTAGAACACACTTGTGATGTATTATCTATACTACTTATTCTGGGATTTTGTGCTTTCTCACCCAATCAAGTAAACCCTTTGTCATTATGGTCATTGTTTCTAAGTATCATCATCATCTATTATCCATAATGTTTACTGACTATTTGCTATGTCACAAACATTGTGCTAGATGCTTTAAATGTGTAACTTGAATCTGCACTGTTATATTTGAGATCTGTGTTATTAATGTGACCACTTTACAGGTTAAAATAAAAAAAACCATAAAATTTGAGAGATTAAACAATGAATAGGCAATCTCATAGCTTTAAATCTAGATCACATTGATACTCTTAGCAAGGTACAGAAACATTCTACAATGAGATCTATATTTGGCCCATTCTTTAATCTATCTGTTTGTTCTAAATGTGTCTTTGCCAGATCTTATCATCTCTTTTAAGTGGTGGTACTGAGAAAGTGCCACTTTGTTGATTGTCTAGTCCTACTATCATCTCTCAATCTCCTGGAGCCATCTTTTCTCCAGTTTTTCACAACCATGGTTTCCTCATTTGCAGCCAATTTTCTGCCTTACCACTTTCACTTCTGTTGCTCCCATGGTCCCATTAATATTTTTAGGTCAACTGGACACTTTAACTGCATCAATTGTAATTGGACATTTTGAGTATGATCCAAAATACTGGCCAGGCTTTTTTTTCTTCATTTTTGTATTCAATTGTATTAAGAAATTTTTACAATTATTATCATAGCTGAAGTGAGGTAATTTATATGTGATGAAACCCTCATTCACTTCCAAGCAATGTTTCTCCTGACCTTTGATAATCCTGGGTCTTACATATGGGCCCCTGCCCTTGGCTTCTTCATTTATCTGGATACGTTATTAACCTTCTGTGTCTGTGTCATCCTATCTCTTTCCTCCAGCAGCAATCCTAGGACATCATTTGTCTACCATCTTTCCTCAGAAAAGTTAATCTCAATGTCTCAGTTTTCTAACTTTCAGCCCTTATGTCCTCATCAGAATTTCACTAGCTGGCCTAGGAAGGAGTGTGGTAAGTGGAAAGAACAAGAACTGCATTTTCAGTGTGTGTATATTTTTCAATTTTATTTATAAAATAGCTTTAAGAAGATAACAAAAAATACACGTGTATTACAATAGTATAAAAAATAGATGTGAAAATCTGTGCAAATGGTAAAATAGAACCAGAGTAATAATGATGTCTGAGTTGTTACTTAAACACATAAAAGCATGTGATAAAATTTCACTCAACATGTATGTGTGTGCATATGTGTGTCATATATGAACCCATGATTATTTTTATTTACAATGAGACAGAAATAGATAGCTCCATTATGTACATCCTACAGAGAGATCATGGAGTAAGAGCTTTTGCCTAGTGGATATGTGGCAATGAGACACATCTCGAAAATAACATATACATTAATAACACCTGGGAAGTACACCTTACTTGGTAAGGCCCATGCCTAGTGGCATAGGATGCAAAGTCCTTCATACCTTATCTCATAACTGGACTACCTTACCTGCTTCAGTTCTTGTCACTTTCCTCTTGCTGCCTACACTGCTCCCTTATCATTCCCATCCAATATATGCTTATATGTGCTATACACACAGTATCATAATGCATTTCATTTATCTAGATTTCTCTAACTTGTTAGACTAGCCTATGACTTATTTAATGGTCGGGACTTTATCTTACTCATTTTTGTACATGCAAGGTCTACTATATAGTAAGAGCTCAGTAACTATTTTAACTATGAAAGACATACTACTGTGATTTACTCTGTACCCTCCTCAAATTGTTCTTATAATAATATATTTACTGGAAATGTACACTGCAATATGTATTCCTTAAATTTGTGACTTTGGTTTTCTAATCTTTCATAATATTATCTTGTAACAGGCTAAAGAAAAGTGAGAGAAATGCTTAAGTAGGACTGTGCTAAATTATAATGTTTAAAATGCCTATGTCATGATGCTTTATAAATTGCTGAGAATAAACTTGAATTTGATCCTAATGTAGACTGAGACTACAAGCTTAATGCCAAGTGAATAAAGTAGAAAATAAAAAGGTATAAACAGTAATGTGCTTGCAGTTATACTTTTCAAGGCAATCATGCATAAAGACCATTATCAATTTCCCAGTGAGAGCTCGTCTAAATTGCCATGAAAAATGCTGCATTTAGGCATGACAGTTTTTATGACTTTATTTCCCCTTATATAGGGGTATTATAACTTTATATCATTGCCCTTTCCTGGAAAATTTCTCAGAAATATTGTCTTTTCTCTTCCTTTTTTTTTTTTTTTTTTTGAGCTGAGATCTCCCTGCCACCTACACTGAAATGTAGTGGCACATTTTCTGCTCTCTGCAGCCTTGATCTCCTGAGCTCAAGTCCAAGGGATCTTCCCACCTCAGCTTCCTGAATAGCTGGGACTGCAGACACACACCACCATGCCCAGCTAATTTTTAGATTTTTTTTTGTAGAGACAAGGTCTCGCTATTGTTCATGCTGTTTTGAAACTCCTAAGCTTAAGCAATCCTCCCGCCTTGGCCTCCCAAAGTCCTGGATTCCAGGTGTGAGCTATCACACTCTGCCTATTTTCTTAGTTTTCTATGCTTCTGTAACAAATTAGCACAAACTTAGTAGCTAAAAACAGCATAAATTTATAATTCTACTGTTTTTCAGGTCAAAAATCTGACATAAGCCTCACTGAGTAAAATCAAGTTGCCAGCATAGCCGAGTTCCTTTTTGGACATATAAGACAAAGCTCATTTACTTGCTTTTTCCAGCTTCTAGAAGTTGCCCACATTCGTTGGCTAGCAGCCCCCATTCCTTCATCTCAAAGCCGGCAATGTTGCTTTCTGTTCATAGCCAAGTGAAGCTTATTCTAGGAATAAAAGGTATGTTTTACATCTGAACCTTAATTAACATAGCATACGTTATTAATAGAATAAAAGAAACCACATGATAATCTCAATCAGCACTGGATATAAAAAATCTAATATTTTCCCAACAGATTTTAAACAATTCTCTCTCATGCATGCTATGTTCTAATCCAAGAATTTCCATTCTGTGTTAAAGTTTCTCTCACCTTTTAAATGAGTCTAAGTCACAATAAGATATTTTTATTAAAAGAAAATCCAAACACAAACAGGCAAATCTTTAACTCCTAATACAGTTTTCCCAAGAAAATGATGTTTCCAAAACCCCAAACATACAATACTTAGAACTACGTTAGTATGTTTTGAAAATCAAATGCTGTATATAGGCTTGATGTATCTTAGTATATATTCAGCAAAATTATAGGGACAGAAATAGAATTCCTTAGATAATCCTAGTCAAGATATCAGATAATAAGTCATTGATAGATTGTAATAATTCCAGCTTTTTGTAATTTTAACTTCTGAGACTAAGCTAAATAGAAAATTTTGAATGAGAGATTGATTGTTGTGCCATATGTTTACTGTATTTAGGTAAATAATCCAATTATTCATAGACTTTCTTTTGACAGAAGAGTACTTGAGACAATCTTGTTTTCCTCAAATTCTAAACATTGCTATGCTCAAACCTACACTCATTTTATTGAAATCCCCCTTTTTTCCTTTTATGTCTATTAACTTTTACTTACTCATTTTAAAGTTAATATTTATTCTCTATAGAGTATTTGAGTAATATAATGAATATTAAGTATTTAAATTATGCAAAATGAAACTTTCTGTCCCACTTCTTACCACCACATTCATTTGTAGTTCACAGATCTCTACCTTTTTGCAGATTTTAGCTATTTCTTTGGTAGAATTATTATAATGTTATTTCTGAAATGATTTATGTTGGACCTTTAATTCTGTGTTGACTACCTGGCATGATATATGAGGGTTTATCTCTCTTGTGTGAGCACATACCTACTCTACTCCAAAGAGGTTGGTGGTATCTATCTATTTTTTTAACTGAGATTTTTGTTTTGCATAGGATTTCTACTTTAAAAATGTTTTTATATTCTAATTATGGAATCCTGCACATATCAAAAAGTATAAATAAAACATTTATAAAATATTTAAAGAAGCTTAATGAATTGAACACCATCACAGTTTAATTTTTTAACATTTAAAAATATCTTTATTGAGATATAATTCATATAGCATAAAAGCCACTTATTTAAAGTATACCACTCAACGGTTTCTAGTATGTTCACACATTATCACCACAATCAATTTTAGATCACTTTCATTCCTGCAAAGAGAAACCCTATAACCATTAGCTGTGGTTTCTCAAATTCTCCCATAACCACTCTGCCACCAGCCATGGGCTACCGTAAACCTTCTTTGTCTCTGTAAATTTGTCTGTTTTGGACATCTAATATAAATGGAATCATATAGCCAGTGGTTTCATTCAGTTAGCATGTTTTCAAGGTTTATCTGTGTCATAGCATGTGTCAGTAGTTCATTCCCTTGTACTGCAAAATCATATTATGTTGTAAGGATGCACTACATTTTATTTATGCATTCGGTCATCAGTTGATAGACATGTATTTTTTGATTTTTGGACTCATAAATAACATTGCTATAGACATTTTTGTACAAGTATGTTTGTGGACATAGTATTTCCTTATTCTTGGCTATATACCTAGGATTGGAATGGCTGGGTCATATGGGAGCTCAAAGAACTGCCCAACTGTTTTTCCGAAAAGACTGCACCATTTTACTTTCCAGACAGGAATGAATAAATCTTTCAGTTTCTCCATGTCTTTTCCAACACTTGTAATTTTCTTTTTTATTATAGTTATTCTAATGACTGTGATGTGGTATTGCATTTCCCAAATGGATAATGATAATGCGTATCACTTCATGTGCATTTTGGTCATTTTATATTTTCTTTGAAGAAATGTGTGTAATACAACTTGCTCATATATCAAATTGGGTTATTTATCTAACTTACTTGGAATAGATTTTCATATACCTAAGATACAAATATATAATCTGGTATATGAATGGCAAACAGTTTCTCCTTTTCTTTGGGTAATATTTTTGTTCTTTGGCAATGTTTTTTGATGCAGAAAAGCTTTTCATTTTAATGAAATTAAATTTATCTATTTTTAAATTTTGTCACTTGAACTTCAGTGGTGAAAAAAGTGCTTAACCCAAGGTCCCAAAGCTTTACTCATAGGTTTCTTCTATAAGTTTTCTAGATCAATGGGTCATTTTTTAAGTTTCATTTTGTTTTTGATTGACATGTAATAACTTTACATATTTGTGGGATATGCTGTGATGTTAATACATGCATATACATTGTAATAATCAAATCAGGATAATTAGCTCATTCATCACTTCAAATATTTGTCATTTATTTGTGGTGAGAACACTCAAAATCCCCTCTTCTAGCTGTTTTAAAATATATGCTACATTATTGTAAATGATAGTCATCCTGCTGTTAATAAAACACCAGAACTTATTGCTTCTATCTAACTGTAATTTTGTAGTGGTTAAATATAGACTAGCATATCCCAACCCTCAGTACCCCTTACCCTCCCTAGTCTGTGGTAACCAATATTCAATCAACTCTCTACCTCTATGAGATGCCCTCTTTTAGATTCTACGTTAGTGAATTCATGCTGTAGGTGTCTGGATTAGGTCATTCACACATTGCTACAAAGGAATAACTGAGACTGGGTAATTTATAAAGAAGAGAGGTTTAATTGACTCATGGGTCTTTAGGCTGTACAAGCATGGTGCTGGCATCTGCTCAGCTTTGAAGGAGGCCTCAGGGAGCTTTTGCTCATGGAAGAACATGAAGCTGGGGCAGGCATATGGCAAAAGCAGAGAAAAATAAGAGTGTGGGAAGTGCCATACACTTTGAACAACCAGATCTTGTGAGAACTCACTATCGGGAGGAAAGCACCAAAGCCATGAAGGATCTGCCTCCATGACACAAACGCCTCCCACCAGGCCTCACCTCCAACACTGGAGATTATAATTCAACATGAGATTTGGTTGGGGACAAATATATAAAGTATATCATTTTGCTCCTGACCCCTCCCATGTCTCATATCCCTCTCACTTCATAAAATACAATTATGCCTCCCCAATAGTCCACCAAAATCTTAACTCATTTCAGCATTAACTTAAACATCCCAGGTCTAAGTCCAAAATTTCATCTGAAGATGAGTTCCTTTTACCTATGAGCCTGTTAAATACAAAACAAATTATACTTCCAAAATACAATGAGAATATAGGCAAGGTAAACATTCTCATTATAAAGGGGAGAAATGAGCTAAAAATAAGAGGCTACACAGGCCCCATGTAAGTTCAAAACACAGCAGGGCAGTCATCAAATCTCAAAGCTCCAAAATAATCCTTGACTCCATGTTTGGCATCCTGGTGTGAGGAGTGGGCTTCCAAAGCCTTGGGCAGCCTCACAACTGTGGTTTCCCTAGTCACAGCCCATGTGGTTGCCCTCCCATGGGTTGAAGTTGAGTGCCTGAGGCTTTTTCAGGCACAAGATGCAAGCTGTTTGTGAATCTACCATTCTGGGGTCTTGAGGATAGTGGGCACTTCCCATAGCTCCACTAGGAAGTACCTAAGTGAAGACTCCATGTAGGGCCTCCTACTCCATATTTCCCCTTGGCACTGCCCTAGTAGAGCTTCTCTGTGAGGGCTCCACCACTGTGGCAAGCTTCTACCTGGGCATCTAAGGTTTCACATATATATATCCTCTCATTTCTAGGTGAAAGCTGCCAAGCCTCCTTCACTCTTCCACCTTGCATGCATGCAAGGCTTCACACCATGTGGAAGCCACCAAAGCTTATGGCTTGTGCCATCTGGAGCAGTAGCCCAAGCTGTAACTGGGCCCCTTTCAGCCATGGCTGAAGCTGGAGCAGTGGAAGCTCAGAGCAATCTTCCAAAGTAGTGCAGAGTTTTGGCATTCTGGATCTGGCCTATTAGACCATTTTTTTCTCATAGTCCTCTGGAACTGTAATGGGAGGAGCAGCCTAGAAGATTTCTAAAATTCTTTTCAGGCCTTTTGCCCATTGTCTTGTGTATTAGCACTCAGCTCCCTTTTAGTTATGCTATTTTCTTTAGCAAGTGGTTATTCAGGCCCTACCTTCAACGTTGGAAATTATATTTCAGCATGAGATTTGGGTAAGGACATATATCCAAACTTTATTAGTGTCCCTCTCTTCTTGATTTACTTCACTCATCATAGTGTCCTCCAGATTCATTCATGCTTTCACAAGTGGTAGAAGTTTATTGTTTCATCCTAAATATATTCTATCTTTTTAATTCCATTTATTTGTTAAGGGATATGAGTTGATTACACATCTTTGCTATTGTAAATAGTGCTGGAATGAACATGAGAGTGCAGATATCTCTTAGACATACTGATTTCATTTCCTTTGGCTATATACCCACTCTTGTGTGTTGGAGCTATATGCAGGGAAAAAACAACTTATTGTTTGTGCACTGGTCTTTAGATTGCTTAGCAAAAAGAACAAAGCTGGAGCCATGTGACTTCAACATATGTTACATAGCAGTTATAACTGAAACAGCATAATATTGACATAAAAACAGACACATAATGGAACAGTCGTAATAACAAGTATAGAACATTCTACTCAAAATAGAAAAAAAAACTTCCCCTCCTCTTTTACTTTTCCTTATTCACCTTTTCCTTCTTTATTATACACACTGATGATATCACTGAATTATCTTTCTTGCTTTGTATAGTTGCCTCAAATATGGCTATTATGTTTTTAGTCTCAGATTTTTTATCTTTCTACCTATAGGCACAGGCTCTCCAATCTGCATTATATGCAGCCTGAGTTCAGTGGCTCATCCACAGTAAGTGCCCATCACTGTATTAAAGTGTCTTTTGGAAACATTCAGACTCTAGGATCAGTGAAGGCCTCAAAGTCAAAAGCTGGATCCAGTTTTAGCTTGTACCCCTAAATGAAATCTATTTTGTGAAATTTTGCCCTTCTTGGAATACCATCTTAGTCATGCATTTAAAAAGCAATGTTTCCTATTAAATGTTGCCTTTTTAGGGATGCTATATTAGACATGGTTTATCTGAACATATATTTGCTAAAGAACTAGAAGCACCATTTTATTATTTGATTCTTGTCTTAGGTGATCTGTTTTAATTCTAAAATTTATGAGTGTTCACTCTAATAATTTAACTCCTAGCAATCATATATATTCTGATATATATATATATATATATATAATAAAGCAATGAAGCAGAAATATGTGGCAGAAAGCAATGCATTTAATGACATCAAGGTAGTATTTGTCCTGAAAGAAATATATTGGTCTTCATTGGGCCGCTTAAGAATAAACAAAAGACTTGGAGGTGCAGAATGTGGAGAATAACTGAGATGTCTAGAATGTCAGTACAACTTAGCTTGTATTCTTCACATTCTGCACCTCCAAAGTTTTTGTTTATTCTCAAAGGGCCAATGAAGAGCAATATAGTTTCTTTCAGTAACTAATATTTTTACCTTGAGATCATAAAAAGCATTGCTTTCTGCCACATTTTTCCCTGCAATCATGGAATGTGGCCCTATTTTTTCATTTCTCTCTATTTTTACCCTCTGCTCCTATTCTGGTAGCTGTGTTTAGTTTCTAACTTTGTAGCCTGCTATTTATGCTGACTCTCTTACTTCATACTGCATTATCACTACTGATTGAATCAGAGTAGTATGCCTTCATTTATTTTGCATTTTGTTTGTTTGTTTTCCTCAAGGCCAACCTATTTGTTTTGATAATGTACGTTTCTATATTTAGATTTATGAGTATTCTCTACAGCAAGAAAAATAAAATAATGAGAGTTCATTAAAAAAAAATTGGCTCACCTCTGTGTTCTTAAGTACAATAATTCCATCCAGGAAGTATCTTCCTTGATTGCTATTTCTCAGTAAGGCTTTTTGTTTCATATGACTCATCTTTTCTGAGTTTTTTTCCTTAGAGATTTAATTTGATATAAGAGCTGGGGATAAACTTCATGTAATTGCTTTACCTAAACACTAGCAGAAATAACAATTGCTTTGAATTTCAACTGATAAAGTGTAATATGTTCCATTTAATCTTTCCTTTCAAATTTAACAAAGTTTTCTGTAACAACAGAATGTTACCATTCTATCCATCTTAGTTATTCCTATTATTAATTCCTTAATTTTAAGAGGGTAAATTCTCAATATCTTCTTGGTTATGAGTTTTCCTCAGGGAAAACATTTAATTTGATTTTTAAATTCCCACTGATTTTCCTCCATTTAATCACTTTGGCTCTCAATTAGCATCTGCTTTCTTATTTCCATCTTGAATAGCAGTTGGCTTTAAATACTCCTAATTTTCTTGTCTGTGTTTAACCTCCCCTTAATTACTAAGATATTTATATTTTAAAAATACCTATTGATTCTCCAGATCAACTGACCTCCTTCTCCTTCCTTCTTTCTTTCTTTCCTTATTTCTCTCTTTCTTTCTTGCTCTCACATTCACTTTTCTATTGGTCTCATTTTATATTCTGAAACTAAAACATTTTTTACATTAAATTCTTTGAATTCATGTGCAAACCTGATTCCTAGAAAGAGAATCACATACACAAATTGCATATCCTCCTTTAAAATTTTATGTTTATAATTTCAATGAGGTGTCTTTTAATCAAAAATATTAATCATATTCTATAAAATAAGGATAGTTGATTCTCTTTATCAATTCACTGACATAATCCATCACTTTTGTATTATTAAAATTGTAATCACACCTAAAATATACAATGTTGGTCAGGGCTTAGGGTGTTTTATTCTCTCTTCTTTGATTTGTTGAAAAAAATGAAAACTTCCATCCTCTTGGTAACATTGAGAAAAGTGCTTCTATCTTTATTTCTTGCTTTCTCACTTAAATCTGTGTGGGGAAAAATGATAGTGTAGCCTTCTTTAGGGTCCATCTTTTGATATCATCTTATTTTTCAACCTGAAATTATTTTTGATGGTCCATGAAGTAAGTCCACTGGGAGTTTTGCACAGCAGGAACCAGCGATTTCTTCTCCTGTTCTGTGTGTGAATGGGTATACAAGTGCAATTCAGAGGAGAAGCTGTCAAAAGTCCATTCTGCCCCTGAGTCATGTCATGTTCTGCAGTTCAATTACAGCAGCAAACATTTTGATCCTTATATTCTTCCTGTATCTCTCAATTTGGCATATATCTAAACCCCCATAGATCTCTTCTAGGAATAATACAATCCTTCATATTGTAGTGAAACTGCTTTAAAGAGATGGGAACTGAAACTTGAGGTGAAATAACGTACCAAAGTTTGCATAGCTGAGGCAAATACCAAGGTCTGCCAATATAAAATTATATTCCAGGAAAATTACAAACCCTTAACATGCATTTAGGTAACTGAGCTGAAGAGGATGGTGTATTATCCCTGGGAATCTGAACATTCACAGTTGCCTCTGCAACTGTGATAACAGTCAAGATGTTTGACACTTTAGCCCTTATTAAGTTTTCTTGCCTCCAGGGATCCCATAGCTCTGTGTCTCTTTAGATCAAGGACACTCATGCAAATGACCCACTTAAGGAAACTTTTGACCATCACCTTTATAGAAAATGTGAAGAAGTTTAAGTAGAAAAGTGTGAACTAATTACCACTTTTGGTGCCTAAACAGCTAAGAGTCTTTGACAATGTTAATGAAGTTTGAACATCATTCCTTCTTTGTTATTTGTTTTACTTGTTCTATTAGCAGCTCTTTTTTGGTCATATTAGAGAGGATTAGAAATTGCTGATGAAACACCTATCCATTCTGGTAGAAGTACTTTCCTGATTAGATTTCTGGCTGTGTAATTTTGCTTTCATTTAACTCCATCCAGCTCAATAATAAGAAAAGTCATGATAGCATTTTATTTAAGGCCA
Organism: Plecturocebus donacophilus; assembly: GCA_004027715.1. Lineage (NCBI taxonomy): Eukaryota > Metazoa > Chordata > Mammalia > Primates > Pitheciidae > Plecturocebus > Plecturocebus donacophilus. The sequence continues at coordinate 127,291 of PVKP010000565.1, forward strand.
GGTGTTGGGACAAAGCTAACATAATGGTGCAAATGGACTTTGTCATGTGTCACTGATATAAAAAGACCCAGCTATGTGCTTCTCTTTAGTAAGGACAACTGGTATCAATTTATTCCAAACCAAGACATATGATAATTAGTGGACTGAATATGACCAGAACTGAACAGAGATGAGGGTTCATTATGATAAATTAGCCAATGTGAAATTATTTTTCACTTTGTTTGAGAACTTTTATTTTTCATGGCTTAGTGTTCAGAAATGTGTCATTGTCAAGGCAGATGTGCAGAGCATCTGCTGCGTAAATAGGGCAGAGTTGAATACGTGAAAGCAAATTGGAAACTCAATTCAGTTTAGAAATTGGCTCTCTGCAATTGTGGATGCTAAGAAGTCACCATAGAGCTTTTATCTCATGCTGGAACTTGAAGTTCACAGAGAAGCCAATCAGGAATCATTTATTGATGCAAAGTTGAGGAGATCAAGGCCATGCTGGAAACCATCAGCATAAGCTGAAATCACACAGCAAAATGAAACTCTTGTACTTCTTATTTCCTGTTTTCTTGGTGGCAAGGATATCTTGCAGAATGTGGCACTGTTTGCTAAAGCCAAATACATATATCTGGCTGAAGATTCAGGGAAGTTCAAGTAACATCAGGGGAAAGGCAGGGTCCCTTACAAGCTGAGTTGCTGCTTTATCCTAATGCAGGTAAGTCAGACAATCAGCAAAAAAATTTGAGCTACAAAAATGACTACTGTTTTTTATTCTACCCTCCATGTCTCCCATGAATCTCAATTTTATATTGTTTTTATTTTTTTCATTAAGTTTTTGAGAGTTCTTTTTATATTCTACATACATTTCCTTTATCAGAAGTAAGAAAAAAATATTCTCATAACTTGTTAGAAAATATTATCTCAATATATCTTATGCATGGCTGAAATTTTAATTTTAAATAAATACAGATTATCTTTTTAATGTACAAATGGTGCTTTCAGTGTCATATCTGGGAACATTTTGCTTAGCTCAAGTTCACAAAAATGTTCTCCTATATCTTCTTCAGGAAATTTTACGATTTTGGTTTCTTAATTTTTATATTTTTTTAGTTGTGGTAAAATACACATAACATAAATATCACAATTTTAATTATTTGTAAGTGTATAATTAAGTGCCAAAAAGTACATTCACAATGTGTGCAATCATTCACAGTAGCATCCGTCTTCAGAAATCTTTTCTCATCTTGCAGTATTGAAACTCTGTATTCATTAAATGGAGACTCCCCATTTTCCCATGCCCAAAGTTCCTGAAAATCACCATTTTACTTTTTGTCTCTGTAAATTTGATTACTTTAAGTACCTCATATAAATAGAATCCTACAGTATAATTTGTATCTGAAATTCCAGTCAGAAAAATATCACCAAGATTCCTCCATATTGTAGTATGTGTCATAATTTCCTTTTTTTTTAAGGCGGATTTACATCGCTAGCATGTATATACCATTACTCCATTTACCTGTCCATATACACTTGATTGCTTCTATCTTTTGTCTATTGTGAATAATGCTTCTATGAACATGGGTAGAGAAACATCTCTTTGAGACCCTGATTTTAATTATTTGGGGTATATAATTAGAAGTTTAACTGCTGGGTCATGTGGTAATTTTATTTTTATTTTTTTGAGAAACCACCATACTGTTTTCCACAATGGCCATACAATTTTACATTCCCAACAACAGTGTACAAGGATTCCAAATTCTCAACATCATCATCAATACTTGCCTTTTTTCTGCTTGTTTTCATCATTGCTTAGTTCTTTCTTTGTGTTTCTTGTGTGATTTGTTTTTTATTGTAGCAGTCATAATGGATGTGAGATGGTATACATTTTTATTTTTACATTTTGGGTTATGATTGATTTTGAGTTAACTTTTATATGTGTATTCGTTCATTTTCACACTGCTAATAAAGACATACTCAAGAACTGGGCAATTTATAAAGAAAGAGAGGTTTAATGGACTCACAGTCCCATGTGGCTGAGAGGCCTCACAATCATGGCAGAAGGCATGTTTCACATGGCAGCAGGCAAGGGAGAAAATGAGAACCAAGAGAAAGGGGTTTCCCTTTATAAAACCATCGGATCTCATGAGACTTATTTACTACCATGAGAATGGTATGGGGAAATCACCCCCATGATTCAATTATCTCCCACTGGGTACCTCCCACACATGAGGGATTATGGGAGCTACATATCAAGATGAGATTTGGGTGGGGACATAGCCAAACCATATCAATATGGGACAAAGTTTTTTATTTTGCATATGTATCAATTAGTCCAAAGGCAATGTTTGTTTTTTTAATCTTTTCTTTATTGAATTGCATCTTCATGCTTCTCAAAATTACATGTCCATTTTTGCATGTGAATTTGTTTCTGTATATTCTTTTTTTTTCCTTTGGTTAATATGTCTATCATTTCACCAATTACCCATAGTCTTGATTTCTGTAGCTTTAGAGTGAGCCTTGCAAACAAGCATTACAAATCATTCAAGATCTCTTTCTTTAAAAATTATTTAAACTATTCTAGTTTCTTTCCCTTGCCATGTAGATTTTAAAATCAGGTTGTTGGTATTTATCAAACATATTGATGAAATTTTTAATTGAGATTAGAGTGACTTTATAGATCAGTTTGAGAAAAATCAGTGTCTTGATATTTCCTTTTTTTGGTTTTCTTTTTTTTTTTCTAACTTTTATTTTAGGTTTAGTGTCTTTTCATAGTCTTTGCCTGTTTTTTAAAGCATTCTTTGGTTTTTTTTGTGTTTATTTGCTTAAGTTTTTTATAGATTCTGGATATTCGAACTTTTCCGGTTATATAGTTAGTACAGTTTTTTCTCTCATTCTGTTTGTTGTCTGTTTGCTTTGTTGATGCCTTATTTTGCTTTGCAGAAGCTTTTCATTTTCATTAGTTCCCACTTGTCAATTTTTAATTTTGTTGCAATTGTTTTTGGAGTCTTCATCATGAAATATTTGCCATATCTTGGTCCAGAATGGTATTTGCTAGGTTTTCTTCTAGAATTTTTAAAGTTTTAGGTTTTCATTTAAGTTTTTAATCCATCTTAAATTGATTTTTGTATATGGTAAAATAAAGAGGTTCAGTTTTAATTTTCTGCATATGGCTAATCAGTTACTACAGCACCATTTATTGAACAGAGAGTTCTTTCTACATTTTTCTTATTGTCAGTTTTGTTGCAGATAAGATTGTGTACATGTGCAGCTTTATTTCTAAGTTTACTATTTTGTTCCATTTGTCTATGTGTCTTTTTGGACTAGTATCATGTTTTGGTACTGTGGACTTATAGTGTAATTCAAAGTCAGGTAATGTGATGCCTCTGGGTTTCTTCTTTTTGATTAGTATTGCTTTGGCTATTGGGGCTCTTATTTGATTCAGCATGAATTTTAGAACAGTTTTTTTCTACTTATGTGAAAATGACAGTATTTTGATAGAAATAGCATTGAACTTGTAAATTGCTTTGAGTAGTATGGTCATTATAAAAATCTCGATTCTTTCTATCCATGTGCATGGAATGATTTTTTTTTTTTATTTATCTGATTTCTTTCAGCAGTATTTTGTAATTCTTCTCATAGAGCTCTTTATCCCCCTGGTCAGCTGTTGATAAGGTTTGGCTGTGTCCCCACGAATCTCATCTTGAATTATAGCTCCCATAATTTCCAGGTGTCATGGAAGTAATGTGGTGGGAGCTAACTGAATCATGGGGGTGGAGTTTTCCCATGCTGTTCTCATGATAGTTCATAAGTCTCATGGGATCTGATGGTTTCATAAAGCGCAGTTCCTCTGCACATGCTTTCTTGCCTGCCACCATGTAAGACGTGTCTTTGCCCTTCTTTTCTCTTCCAACATGATTTTGAGGCCTCTTTACCCATATGGAACTGTGAGTCCATTAAACTCTTTTTCTTTATAAATTATCCAGTCTTGGGTCCTTCTTTATAGCAGTATGAAAATGCACTAATACAGTAAATTGGTATTGATAGATTGGGGTACTGCTATTAAGTAAACTGAAAATATGGAAGCGACTTTGGAACTTGGTAAGAGACAGAGGTTGGAATGGTTTGGAGGGCTCAGAAGAAGACAGTAAGATGTCCTAAAGTTTGGAGCTTCCAAGAGACTTGTTGAATGAGTTGACCAAAAAGTCCAGGCTGAGGTGGTCTCAGAAGGAGAGGAGAAGTTTACTGGGAACTGGAGCAAAGGTAATTCTTAATATAGTTTATTGTTGTAAACCTTTTTTCCTTTATAAATTATCCAGTCTCACTTATTTCTTCATAGCAGTATGAAAATAGACTAATACAGCTGTATTTCTAGGTATTTTATTATTTTTTGTGGCTATTGTGATGGGACTGCATTTTTGATTTTGCTCTCTTCTTTATCATTATTGTTCTATATAAATGCTACTGATTTTTGTATTCTGAAACATTGCTGAAGTTGTTTATTGATTCTATGAGCCTTTGAGCAGAGAATATGAAGTTTCCTAGTTACAGAATTATACCATCTGTAAAGACAGTTAGTTTGATGTTCTCTCTTCCTATTTGAAGGCCTTTTCTTTCCTTCTCTTGCCTGATTGCTCTGGCTTGGATTGGAAGTACTATGTAAAAGAGGAGTACTATGTAAAAGAGGAGTGGGCATCCATATCTTGTTCCTCTGCTCAAGGGGAATGCTTCCAGCTTTTGCCAATGTAGTATGATGTGGCATACTGTGGGTTTGTTGTATACAGCTGTAATTACATTGAGATATGTTCTTTCATTGCCTAGTTTGTTGAGGGTTTTGAACATGAAAAGATACTGAATTCTTATTCTATATCTATTGTGATTATCATGCAGTTTTTGTTTTTTATTCTGTTTATATCCTGAATCACATTTATTAAATTGTGTATGTTGAACTAATCTTGCATCCCAGGAATAAAGATTACTTGATGATGGTGCATTAGCTTTTTGATGTGCTGCTTGATTTGCTTTGATGGTATTTTGTTGAGGATTTCTGCATCTGTCTTCAACATGGATATTGGCCTGAAGTTTTCTTTTTCTTGCATCTCTGCCAAGATTAGGCATCAAAATGATGCTAGCCTCATGGAATCAGAAAGGATTTCATCCTCCTTGAGTTTTCAGAATAGTTTCAGTAGGAATGGTGCCAGTTCTTCTTTATGTGTTTGATGGAACTCAGCTGTGAATCATCCTGGTCCAGGACTTTTTAGTAGGTTTTTTTTTTTCCTGATTCAATTTCAAAATCATATATATATATTTTTTTAATTTAAAAAATTTCTTTTTCTGAGGTGGAGTATCGCTCTGTTGCCCAGCCTGGAATGCAGGGGCACACTCTCAGCTCACTGCAACCTCTGCCTCCTAGGTTCGAGTGACTCTCCTGCCTCAGTCTCCAAGTAGCTGGGATTATAGACATGCACCACCATGCCTGGCTATGTTTTCTTCTTTGTATTTTTAGTAGAGCATGTTTTTATCATGTTGGTCCAGCTGGTCTCGAACTCCTGACCTCAAATGATCTGCCTGCCTCGGTCTCCCAAAGTGCTGGGATTACAGGTTTGAGTCACTGTGCCCAGCCTCAAACTCATTATTGATCCGTTCAGGGTTTAACTTTCGTCCTGATTCAATCTGGAGAGGCTGTATGTTTCCAGGAATAAATCTATTTCTTCTAGATTTTCTAATTTGTGTGCTTAGAGGTGTTTGGTCATAATAGTCTCTGAGTGTTTTTTCTTTGTTAGTTTTTGTGGGATTCGTATTAAGATCTTTGTCATTTCTCATTTGTTTATTAGAATCTCCTCTTATTTTTTATTAATCTAGCTAATGATCCATCAATCTTATTTATGCTTTCAAATGGCAAATTTTGGATTTTGAAATTTGTATGGTTTTTCTTATCACTTCATTTAATTCAGCCCTGATTTTGGTTATTTCTTTTATTCTGCTAGCCTTAGGATTAGTTTGCTCTTGTTTTCTAGTTTCTGTAGGTGCTATATTAGGTTAGTCATTTGAGAATTTTAACATTTTGATGTGGCCATTTAGTGCTATAAGTTTTCTTTCTAACACTGCTTTAGCTGTGTCTCAGAGATTCTGCTATGTTGCATCTTTCTTTTCATTTGTTTAAAGAATTTCTTGATTTCTGCCTAAATTTCATTGTTTACCCCCAAATCATTGAGGATCAGACTGTTTAATTTCCATGTAATTGTATGGTTTTGAGAGATCTTCTTGGTATTGGTTTCTATTTTTATAGCACTGTGGTCTGAAAGTGTGGTTGGTATGATTTCATTTTTTTCAGATTTGTTGAGAATTGAATTATGGCCAAGCATGTGTTTGATTTTAGAGTATCTGGCATGTGTAGATAAGAATGTTTATTCTGTTGTTGAGTGGAGGGTTCTGTAGATGTCTGTTAGATCTATTTAGTTATGTGCTGAGTTTAGGTGTCAAGTATCTTTGTTAGTTTTATTCCTCAATGATCTGTCTAATGCCATCAGTGGGGTGTAAAAAATTTTCACTCTAAGTATCTAAGTATCTTGTAGGTCTCTAAGAACCTGTTTTACAAATCTGGGCGCTCCAGTGCCAGGTGCTTATACATTTAGGATAGTTAAGTCTTCTTGCAGAATTGAACTATTTGTCATTATATTATGTCCTTCTTTGTCTTTTTTGATCATTTTTGCTTTAAAGTTTCTTTTGCTAAAATAAGACTAACAAACCTTTTTTTTTGTTTTCCATTTCCTTGATAGATCTTTATCCATTTTGTTTATTTTGAGCCTATGAGTGTCATTTGCATGTGAGCTGAGTCTCTTGAAAACAGTACGTATTTAAGTCTTGCTTCTTTATCTATCCAGCCACTCTGTGCCTTTTAAATGCAGGGTTTAATCTATTTATGCTTGAAGTTAATATTGATATGTGCAGATTTGATCCAGTCATTATGTTTTAAGCTGATTGTTATGTAGGCTTAATTATGTTGTTTGCTTTATAATGTCAAGGGTCTATGTATTTAAGTGTGTTTTTGTGGTGAAAGGTAATGATATTTCATTTCCATGTTTAGAACTTTCTTAACAATGACTTGTAGGGCAGGTCTGGTGGTAATGACTTCCCTCAACATTAGCTTATCTGAAAAAGATTTTATTTCTCTATTGCTTATGAATCTTAGTTTGGTTATGTATAAAATTCTTTACTGGATTTCATTTTCTTTAAAAATGTTGACTAAAACCACTTATTGTCTTTTGAGTTGCAGTGTTTCTAATGAAAGGTCCACTGTTAGCCAGATGGAGTTCCCTATGCAGGTAATCCATCCTTTCTCTCAAGCTGTCTGTAATATTTTTTCTTTAGTATTGACTTTAGAGAATCTGATGACTATGTGTCTTGGGATTGTCAATCTTGTATCATATTTCCAGGGATTCTCTGAATTTCTTGAATGTGTCTACCTCTCATGAGGTTGGTGAAATTTCTGTGGACAATATCCTCAGATATTGGTCTCTCTCCTTCTCTCTCAGGGATGCCAATGAGTTGTATATTTGGTCTCTTTGCATAATCCCATATTTCCAAGACATTTTCTTCATTTTTAAAAAAGTTTTTCTTTTTATTTTTGTCTGATTGAGTTGATTCAAAGCACCGGTCTTCAAAATCTGAGATTCTTTCCACACCTATCCTGGGAGCATGCGAGAGAGCCTAGCCTTGTTTGTTGGCAGAGTTACAGCAGCCAGTGCTGGGTTGCTCAAGGATCTAAGACCCTTGGGGCTCCACATGATCATAGGCAGCAGCTCTGCCCAGACACCATGCAGCCGTGTAGCTGTGTGTGTCAGTCTGGAGGCCCCAGGGGTAAGGGTCAGTGGCAGAAGTGTAAGTCCCCTGGGACTCTCCCTCACTCACCCTTTCCCTGTGATAGGAAGCCTTTCTTGGTTCCACGCCAATCCTAGGTAGGTGGCTGCCTTGACTTGCTCCTCTCTGCTCCTTGTTAGTTGCTGTTGTTCCTTGATGAATCCCAATGCAGCCTATTCAATGGTCCACTTAAAAAGCTTCTGTTTACTTACCACTCTCTCCTTTCTCTCCATGAGAGTGGTATTCACTAGTTGCTTCTAGTCGCCAATCTTGGCACCTCACTGATACTTTCAACACATGGATACTATAGCTCTCTCAGTTGTTTAAGCCTTATTTTTTCTGTAAGATTTGTATAATTTTTACCATATCAATCCTATAAATACTTGTTAACTTCTTATCCAAGGATTCTTTTGGGAGAACTATTAAAAGTGGTACTGTTTCATTATTATCTCAATTTCCAGTTCAAATAAAATTGAAATACCAGCAAACAGCTAGTATACAGAAATAAAATTGATTTTAACCTATTGATCTTTAGTTATGTGATCTTCCATGGCAGTTATCAGACTTTAGAAAATTATTATTATTAATTATAATTAATTTTTTCTTTTTAGTCTGTTTTCCTATTCCACTAGCTAATTTCTGATATCTGGTTGAACAGGAATGATGAGAGAAAAATATGTTTTTGAAGCGTCTCTTGCTCCTTTGTTGCTCATAGAAGTAGTGATACTTTTCCTATGGAGAATTTAGATGATACTGTTTACAAGTTACCTGTTCAACAAATACTTTTTCCAAATTACTCATCCACTGGGACATGGGAAAGTGGAGTTATAACATGTTCAAAAGATGAAAGCCAAGAGAAAAGAAAAATATGAAAGAACATGAGTCCTGTAAAAAAGACAGAAACTAATCAAATAGGGAAATGAACAAACCTGATGTCATCAATCTCATACAGGATTAGACTTGATATATTCTTCATATGCTATGCACAAAGTGGTATATAAGGCTGAAAATTCTAAAAGTACTGGTGCTGTCTTGTTTTAATTGAGAGCAGTTGATCTTTTTTGGGTGTTATTAGAAAACACCATACTCTTGTGTATTGATAATGCTTTTTTTTTCTAAAAAAAAGTGGGCATTTTACTGTTAACAGTAGTATCTAGGAAGGGATCAGGGGCCAAGACGTTAGAACTAAGGAAAGTGGCTTTAAAAGTAGGCATGGAGGCACTCTTCGGTAAAGCACTGTCACCAGCATTGCCACTGGGAATAGGGAAAAAGTTGACAAATGTTGTAAGGAAGTAGCCCTGCTCTCAGTAAGCTGGATCCCCATGGAAGTAGGGTTGGACATGAGGGATTTATTAGAAATTTTAAATTATTTCTATTGTATGTTGTACTTCCCTTTTCTTGTATCTAAATCTGTAGTAATACTGTTTCACCACAATTTGCCATCTGGTCTCAGCTGTTATTACAGGTATTAAAAACAAAGATTGTTGAGCATAGTTGATACAAAGAAGAAAGCAGTAGCAGCCCAAGGGATGATGTATGTCCACAGACTTCAGGAGGCAGCTAATGCAAAGAACAGAGACCTTTGGAAAAAGTGGACAGAGGCCATTTGGAATAGAGGACCCTTACTGAGGACAGGTTTATAACAGATGAGAGTATCCTTTTATTATTCCAATATATACTTAACAACAGTGACTGTAGGAACAAATAAGTAAACAGTAAACAGCAAAACAAGACTTCCCACAGTAAAACAGAAGGAAAGAATGGAATAACACAAATTTGGAAAACCTTAAACTGATGAAATAAGGATATCAGATTCATATTATTAAAAGTCAGCACACTCTAGAATTATGCACTTAAAATGGCAATTTGTGTGCCAAAATGGAAGTAAGACAGCTGAAGCACGAACAAAATATTAAAACCAAAACATATAAAATTAATTTAGTATTTTGGCAGAATTGAATCAAAAGTATTAAATTTTTCAATTGGGAAAATTTCAAATGGGAAAATATTTCAAATATAAAGGAGACTACATTAGACGTTGTGTCTCAGCCAATTTGTGTTCTTTATGACACTTCTTTGGGCATATGATTCCAGGGATCTAGATAAACTGTCCAAAGACTCTGCATTTGTTGCCAATAATGAGCAGAGCAGCCGGCTGTCTGCTGGGTGCTTGTTTGAAACTACTTGGATGCACAATTGCAGTGCCTATGGGATATTACACCCTGAGTTTGTGCTTGACAGTTATATTTAATTTGTCTGAAAATGAGATCATAAAAGGAATTTCTTGATTAGACTTGTATGGCAAATCATATTCTTGGATTGCTCTCGTAGCAGCTGCAATCATGTTTGGAAAAATGATTAAAACTCCTTTCCTTCCCACTACCACCATACATTCAGTAGGATAACTGCTATGGCAGCTCCTCAGTTTTTCATTCATCAGATATTTATTAAGTGCCTATGATGATGTGATGGCCACTTGGAATACAGAAGGAAATATTTTCCTTTGTCAAGAAGTCCAGTCCAGAGTTCAGAGAGACACCAATAGATAATTACAGTACATTTATCAGCAAAGCTACTTGACTATTGGCAGCCACAGGGTACTGTTTAATCCCACAGAGATGCTACCATTATACATTCCTATCACAAAAGAGGCTTTGCATCTGTAATAAAGATGGTGGGATGGAAGTCTTTTTTCAGAGTAAAAAAAAAATGATGATGCTTCTGAGTGATAGAGGTTTGTTTTTTTACATTAAACAATATTTGTTTAATTGGTGCAATTGTGCCAAGGGGAAGTGCAAGATTTTCTTTGAGAGACAGCATAGGCATTAAACAGATTTTATAGAGTAGCAATGGGAAATAAAGGTCTGTCAGGCACCACTCATCTCCCTAACACCCAGGGCATACATCACTAATGGAGCCCATACAGGCACTTCCCCTTCCCAATAAACTGTTCCAAGCTGTCGCTACCAGCCATCAGGCCCCTGTGTGGGACAACATTCATATATTTCTCAGAGTAAAGTTTGCAGTCTCCCTGCAATGTTCGGAAAGATAGATAACAACACTATTGCACAAGCCCCGGAGCTGTTTTCTCGTTTGACTTTAAATATTTGTAGGGGCTATATTTTGAACTACAACACAGTATCTTGTCATTCTATCCTAGCTGACTGAGCTTAAGGGTAAATTCCAAGTAAATTCTACTTTTCCTTTGATATTTTTCATCTAAATAGTAGGGTTACAGTATTTTTGTCTGCATATATAAGGATTTCCAATGCTCAATTTTTTTTAACATCTGTAATTACATTTGATACATTAGGTATATGACATTTTCTTAGAGACATTTTCCTTGGTCACCATATGTGGTGAAATATTCTCAATCTTTTGCCCTAATGTATTTTTCTTCATAGAATATGACATTATTTATTTACAAATAAAACAAATTATCCAGAAAATGGATAATTGTTTAATTATCCATTTTCTCTCTCTTCCACTAGAATATAAGCTGAAAAAGGCAGAGAATTATGTCTGTCTTACTTACCATGCAACCTCAGTCCCTAAGATCAACACTTTCAGATATTTAGTGCTTAATTAAAATATGAAATGATCCTAAGAGACAGGCTCAGCTAAATCTCCATTTTGTAGATGAGAAAGCAAATCAGAAGAGTGTCTTGACTTGCTTGAAAGTGCACACACAGCTGGTGAACATCACCTTCCCTTACCCTTTGCTGCCTTCTCTCTGGCTTCCTCCAAAGCTTAAGGTTACATAGGACTTGATCATTTGTTCTCATTCAATGAGTTGTTAAAAAGATACAACCAGAAAGTATCCGATAAAACTTGACATTTATTTTAAAAACTGATATACAGAGAAATCTGAAAATAATTGAATCATTAACTTAAAAAAAAAGAGAGAGACTAACACTTTTATGGCTAGCTATAACATAAAGGGTTTGGACAAGCATCTATACAATTTATTAAAGATTCTCTCCTTAGAAAGCTCAACAGCTCAGAAAACTATTAAAACAGAAATTTCAGAGATTTTCTTTATGCTTAATAACTTGTCAGTTAAATCTCCCAAATTATTTTAGTTCATCTATTATTTGCACAACACCTGCTATCAGAGCTGAGCTGTGAATTTAGTTGACATTATCTTTAATGAGCATTCAAGCAAGGGATGTAGTTAGATTTAAATTAGATTATTTTCTTACTTTTAATTATCTTATTTTGTCCATGCAAGTTTATCCCAAGTTTTCCTGGTTTTAAATAATTACAATTTCCGTTTGAAATAATTCAAAACTTTATTATTAAAGTTGCTACAGTCTATGAAATAATAAAACAAGAGGGTTTTTACATATGTTTGAGATCTGTTTAGACTTGCCTATGTCTATTATTTTGATTATATAAAGAATGTTATACTTTTTCTAGTTGCCTGAAGTGTATAAATATGATGAAGTGGATAAAGCACTTGATATGATTTTTTGAATGTTTGGCTTTATCTGAACTCTCAAGGATTCTGTTGATTAAAAGCAGAATCTAAAGTTTTTATATCTGCTATTTTAATGCCACAGACTTGAAATAATCTGAAGTAGAACATAAAAAAGGGTTCACCATCTAACAGATATCTACTCTGACCACACTCAGTAGCCACACAGCCTTTTTCATCTAAAGCTCTTCAAAACACAAAGCTATCACAATATAGGCTTAAGCTCATTTCAATGGCACCCAGATGTACTTTTTACCCAGAGCTTTTTCAGTTTCATTTACTTTCTTAGACCCTCGAGAGATGAGAAAATCACCAATAAGGCTAAAACATCTCCATTATATTCATTTCCATCCTTTCTTTTGAACACTCAGAGAGGGTAGCAAATTGCTTAGTGGTGAATTTTTTTCCCTACTATCCTCTGTGCACTACTCTTCAAACAATTGTATATGCTCTATTTACAGTGTGTGTTGGGTTCCAAATTTTTAGAATAGCATACTTCTTGAATGAACCTGAGAGTCCTTCTTGTTATACATTGATTTCAACAGAGTCCCAGAACAAATATGTGAAGTCAGCAAAATTTATCCAAAGTTTTCATTTTTCTTTCCTTAGTATAAATTGAACTATGCTTCTTCATGGAATGGTGGACATAACTCAAAACTTTGCTTGGTGAACTGTTTGAGCTTCCACTACCTGGGTTTAGAGGCTACTGCAACCATATAATATGCATGAAAATCTGCACAAATTGCTGGCTCTCTCTGTGCCACCTCTTTCTTCTTTATAAAATGGGAAAAAGCATAATAATGTTTACACTCTGAGACAGTTGTGGAATTCAAATAATTTAAGAAATATAAAGTGCTTGGAATAATGCCTTGCTTTCTGTGCCTTTATGTAAAGATTTGGAATTATTGTTACTGTACACATACATACACACACACACATTTTTTATTACCATCTACATGAATTTCATTTGTTTTTCTCCTTTTAAAAAAAGTTCCATTTATCCTATTAATTTTATGAGTAATTAATTTGATACACTCATTATACAAATGGATATCCAGGTAGAGGCTTAATGCTTAAGCCATTAAACCTTCAATGGCTCTCAGTTATTGACAGATTTAAAATTTCTTAGCCTAACTTTTAGAAGGCTCCACCAAGTTGTTTCTATTTATTTCTATATTGGGCTGGAATGCAGTGATGTAATCACAACTCACTGCAGTCTTGAACTCCTGGGCTTAAGCAATCCTCCCACCTCTACTTCCAAAGTACCTGGTTCTACAGGTGTGTGTCACCACCCCTGGCTAATTTTTTATTTTTATTTTTTGTAGACACAGAATTTTGCTGTGTTGTCCAGGATGGTCTCAATCTCCTGGCCTCAAGTGATCCTCCCATCTCAGCCTCCCAAAGGGCTGGGATTATGGTCATGTGCCACCACACTCAGCCATAACTCACTTTCTAACCAAAGCAAACTCCATGTTCTCTGAGGAGTTCCTTCGCATCATTGTGTGTGTGTGTGTGTGTGTGTGTGTGTGTGTGTGTGTGTGTGTATATGTGTATATATATATGTGTGTGTATATATATAATGCAATCTATATGTATTATATATATATAATACAATCATATATATATATACACACACACACACACACACAACCTATGTATATATATGTGTGTATATATATTATATATTGGTTGTGAATTTTAAAAATTAAAAAATAAGATATATATTAAATATATATTATAAATTTAAAAATACATATTTAAAATATAAAACAGATTTTATATATAACTATTTTTTATATATATTTTATATGTTATATAAAATATATGTTATATATATATAGAGAGAGAGCTTATTATTTTCTCTCCCATCAGTATCTGTCTTTTTTTTCCTATCCTTAAGTACACAATTTAAATTTCACTTTGGACATAAAGATTTCTGAAAATCTTCCAGTAAGTCTCACTATTTTTATTTTTTGGCATATTTCCCTTTTTCTCCCCTTTTGTCTCTCTCTCTTTCTCTTTCTTAGTATATATCATTTTCTTATCTTTTGGATGAAGGATTTATACACATTGAATTCTATAAATCTTAAGTATACAGTTTGATAAATTTTGATCAGTGCATATACCTGTGTGACCCATAGTCCTATAAATTTGTACAACATTTTCATTACTCTAAAAAGAAAATTACCTCAAGCACCTTGTAAATTCCCAGGCAAATTCTCTAATATCTATCGGTCTGGCTAGCTTTTCCTGTTCAGGACTTTATAAAAAGAAGATATGTTTTTATACGTTGGTTGTGAATTAAAGTACTACAAATATAGTCTGATAATCCAGTGGTGGTGCAGCACAATATTTACACATTCTAGATAAGGAATTGATATCCTCTTTAGTTGCACCAAACTACAGACTTTTTTATGAGAGTAGTAATTGAGACAAGAAGTGTCCAGCTCAGCCACTTGTACTGAAAAATAGATGGGAAATACAGGAGGCAAAACACACAAAAACAAGATGAGAGATGAAGAAGGTAAAATCCAAAACTATTGTCAATAACTCATTAGAAGCAGAGAATTAGAGAAAAATAATCTCCCCAATTTAGGAATTGTTAGAAATGATTTTTTACCATCATCTGATCTTTGACAAGGTGACAAAAACAAGCAATGGGGAAAAAACTTCCTATTCAATAAATGGTGGCTTGTCATATGCAGATTGAAAGTGGACTCCTTCCTTACACCATATACAAAAATCAGCTCAAGATGGATTAAAGACCTAAATGAAAAACCCAAAACTATAAAAACCCCAGAAGGCAATCTAGGCAATACTATCCTAAACATAGGAATGGGCAAAGACTTCATGACAAAGATGCCAAAAGCAATCACAACAGAAGCAAAAATTAACAAAAAGGATCTAATTAAACTAGTTCTTCTGCATGGCAAAAGAAAGTATTGACAGAACAAATAGACAACGTACAGAATGGAAGAAGATACATGCAAACTACTCATCTGAAAAAAGTCTAATATCCAGAATATAATATCCTTATATAAGGAACTTAAATTTACAAGAGAAAAACAACCCCATTAAAATGCAAGCAAAGGACAGAAACATACACTTTTCTAAAGCAGACATACATGTGGCCAAGAAGCATATAAAAAAACATTCATTATCACTAATAATTAGAGAAATGCAAATCAAAACCAAAATGAATACCATCTCATACCAGTCAGAATGGCTATTATTAAAAAGTCAAAAAATAACAGATGCTGGCGAGGTTGCAGAGAGAAGGAAACACTTATACACTCTTGATGGGAGTGTACATTAGTCCAACCACTGTGGAAAGCAGTGGGTGACTCCTCAAAGAGCAAATAGAACAACCATTTGATTCAGCAATCCTGTTACTGGATATATACCCAGAGGAATAGGAAACATTCTACCCTAAAGACACATGCATGCAGATGTGCACTGCAACACTATTTACAATAGCAAACATGTGGAATCAATCTAAATGCCCATCCATGACAGATTGGATAAACAAAATGTGCTACATACACATCATGGAATACTATGCAGCCATAAAAAGAATGAGATAATGTATTTTGCAGCAACATGGATGGAGATGGAGGCCATTATCTTTAGCAAACTAATGCAGGAACAGGAAACCAAATTCCACAGGTTCTCACTTATAAGAGGGAGTTAAATGATGAGAACTCCTGGACACAAAGAAGAGAGCAACAGACACTGGGGCCTACCTGAGGGTGGAGGGCAGGAGGAAGGAGAGAAGCAGATCAGATAACTATTGTGTCCTTGGCTTAGTAACTGGGCGATGAAATAATCTGTACAACAAACCCCTGTGATACAAGTTTATCTATATAACAAACCTGCACATACACCCTGAACATAAAATAAAAGTTTAAAAATAAATAAAATTAGAAAAAGAAATAATTTTTAGTTTTATTCTATATAAGGTATCAGGCTTTTAAACTGATTTCAATAAATGTCAGAGATGTAGATGCCCTCACAGTGCAGGAATTATTAATATCCTAGTAACTGACAACTGGTAAAGCTCAAAAAAGAATATCCTCACTAATTGAGTCATATTAACCTTCATCCTGTTCATCCAGTTTCATTGTTTTCTGTGTTTTTCCAGAATTTTTACCCTAGAACACTTATAGGCTACCTTTGTTTTCCTCTGGTAGTTTATTACTTATACCAACCTACTGAATCTGGCTTGGATAACATAGAACCAGGCATCCTGCGATCCCTCTATAAATGTTTGAGCTGAGTTTTATAAATGTAAGTCTTGAAGACAATTATGTCACTTAATAGTTGAGATTTTATCAGGTAGGAGACACTAACATTTTAAACAGTCATTTCTCCTTTTGTTTCATCATACATACTTTCTTCTTAGGTATCAGAGCTTACCCTACATTTCACATATGTCTGCATTCACCCAGGATTCATGAAAGATAAACTCAAAGACACGAGAAAAATAAGTTGAGCCCAGGGAGTACTTCATCTGCGTTTCTGTTCAATGTCCACCAAAGCACTCCAAAGGAATTCTGAGCCAATAACTTTTACAGTGTTGAGACACAACTGTGTAAATTACCACAAACTAGGAGCCTGAAACAATGCTTATTCACTTTCTCCTAG
Organism: Plecturocebus donacophilus; assembly: GCA_004027715.1. Taxonomy (NCBI): domain Eukaryota; kingdom Metazoa; phylum Chordata; class Mammalia; order Primates; family Pitheciidae; genus Plecturocebus; species Plecturocebus donacophilus. The sequence continues at coordinate 144,257 of PVKP010000565.1, forward strand.
CTTTTTAGTTCAGTTAAGTATCCATTATAGATTGCAGAATTAACTTTGAATGTTTTGCATGGCCCTTCATCCAAAACCCCTCAGAAATGACAAACATATAATTCAACTGAGAAAACTCATAAAACAATTCAAGTTCAATGCTCAAAACAAATGTGAAAGGAAAATACCAAAAAATGTTGAGCCAAAGTGATATTATTATGTAGATATTTAAGTTCAGAAATAACTCAGTAGGCTGAGCCAGGAGGATAGCTTGAGCCCAGGAGTTCAAGGCTGCAGTGAGCTATGACTATTCTGCTGCACTCTAATCTAGCCAATAGAGTGAGAGCTTGCAAACTCTCCCTCCTCGTGTGTGTATGTGTGTGTGTGTGTGTATACATATTTTAAGTCAAATTTAAAATACAAAAATATTATTCAAATTATCAGAAATACACACATATATGTACATATATACACATACACATATATATATATATGTAAACATACACACACTTATATGAATGCAGTTCATTGCTTTGGATCAATTTCAAACTTCTGAAAAATCCAGCATAATGCAAACTTTCAAAGAGTTCAAAATTTAGCAGAAGAGATACACATAAAGATACACATTAACTAAATAATTATGAAACAATTACTCATTAATTATGATAATTGTTATTTTACATAAGCACCTTGGGCTAATTGTATACATTACCTGGTCCTCAATTTTCATATGTGTGAAACAGGAATTCTAAACACATTTGGCAGAGTTTGTGTTATAATAAGAGATAAGGTGTGTGATTTGTTATAATCAGACATAAGGTGTGTTATAATCAGAGATAAGGTGTTTGATATGTTGTAAGTACTCAACAAATAAGAGGTATGAATGTGTTTTATTACTAGCTGTATTTTTAAGCATTATTTGGAAGCATAATCAGTATTAGATACAGTTTAATAGAAAAACTATACTTGTAATGATTTTCTGTAATTGTAATCATGACAAAATCTAATATTTGATATTTTCTTTCATCCAGAGCAAATATGGGTACATTTAGTCCGCTGCTCACCTTGAGCCATAGATTGAAAATTTTCCATCTAAGAAACAGCATGATTAAAACTAAAGCTTACAATATATATTTTCTTATTTGGTGAAATTTATTTGGAAATGATTTACTATCTTAAAGAACTTCCTTGATTTAACTTTTTAATATCTGTTAATATACATTGTTGTATACTCAAATGCCATGTTTCTTTTTTTTCCTGTCTTTCCATATGTAGCTTCACAATCTCTATAAACATAGGTTTTCACTTGGGTTACAACAACAAGTTCAAGTGTGGTCTGACCCATAATCTAGCTTATACTTTCAGTTTCCTTTTCCATGTCAGTATTTACATTAGTGGAAAATTTCACATAGTTTACCACTTAACGTAATACATTTGAAATAGTGTTTGAGGCCATTTGAGTTTCTGATATTCAAGGCTTCTGATACTGTTAATCTGTGTCATCTAACTATTTCCTGGGCATTGTTGTTTTGAACTTAAATTTTAACTCCTAATGTCAGGACATACTACTTCCAGTGAACAGTCTAACAATCTCTTTATTTCAGGGTTAGCTTCTCTGAAAACAATAGCATCTCTTTATGGGTGGTCATGATTTCCTTGAAGTGTTTTGTCCTTGAGAAACTACATTCCTGTCCAATTTCTATATTCTTTCACCTCTATCTATCCATCTAATAAGTATAGTATAAAATATTATGTATAATTATTTGATTAAGTATTGTATATAATTCTTTGATATACATATACATGTCAAAGAATTGCCTAGGGACCCACCTGTAAATTTATATATATTTCCATATTTTAAGTCAAACTTAAAATACAAAAATATACTTTAAGTCAAACTATCAGAAACACATTCTACCAATATGATAGGTATCTGTGAATCTCATGAGTCTGGAGGTGATAGCTTTGTAATACAATGTGTCCTACCATACAGGAGTTCCAGGATCCACCATAGGTAACAAGGTAACTGTACGAAAGTTGTTCCCTTTATACTTTGCAGAAACTGAACATTGATCAAAATATTAGGGAGTCTGTCAAATTCTAAATGACTACTTGGTGAGAGTGATGGAAAATTTAAAATAAAGAATGAGAAAATTGAAAGAACTAGTTCAACCAAATATATTTCTTGAGAGTAAAGGCTCTAAGGCATGTGGTAGCAGAACTTCTTAGTACAACAGTAGGAGTATGAACTAAGAGGCAATAATTGTCATAAGTGGCAAGAATATATGTACTAATGCCAATTACTGCAACAGCAGTTATGGAAAGTTTTCACTTCAAAATTATAGCCCTGCACACTGTACAATGTGTGAGGATAATTCACTACTTTCCTTCACTCCTGCCCCCTTTCCCTTTAACCCCTTCTTAACTGTTTCCAACTTGGCTTCTCTTGAGAAGTGGTCATTTTTGGTGTTACTTATGGTCTCAAGATGACCACATTTGGTTACAGAGTTAAATAGGGCAAGAATTCTTGTCCTTGGGAAAAAAAAACTCTTGTTCATTGAGAATATATATTTATGACTTAAATCCGTGCATTGAGCTGTCATTTCAGTATAAAATCCTAGGAGATGCTAGAAGAAAGATAGGTCAGCGACTCAAAAAGGAATCTGGAGGCTTTCACTAAAGATTCTGAATTTAAGATACTGTACAGCTTTTGTAGAATATACTATTTCTAACAAACTAGCAGCAGGAGCCACCTCAGAAACTTCTGGTGAGAAAAAAAAAGCTCTACAAAATGTTTCTAGAACTAAAAACATTCTGTCATTTTAAATTAACCACAGCCATATGTCGGATAACACTGTATTTCCAACCAATAGATCTGAGAGTTGTAGCATTAAACATATTAGAAACAATGGAGAGAAAGCATAAAATACTAACATCAGATATGGGGCAGAATAACATCACCATAGACTGCACAGACATAAAATGATATTAAAGAAATGTCTTGAATATCTTTATGGAAGTCAACTGGACAACTTATATGAAATGGGCACACTCCTTACACTCCTTTAAAGGCAAAAACTACCAAAGCTCACTGTCTAGAGAAACAGAACCAATATAATGTGTGTGTTTGTTTATCTATTTATTTACTTCTTATCAGGTATTGGCTCCATATGTGCAAAGTGGGTTGACATACTGGATACCTGGTTATCAGACAGGAAGGAATCTCTCTTACTTGAGAGAGGGTCAGTCTTGTTTATTTCTGTTTATATCTTCAACTGATTGTATGAGGTCCACCCAAATTAGAGAGGGCCATTTGTGTTATTCAGTAAACCAACTTCAATGTTAATCTCATCCCCAAACACCCTCACAGAAACAGCTGGAATAATGTTTGAATAAATATCAAGGCACCTGGTGGCTTGTCAGGTTGATGCATAAAATTAATCAATATACACGCTGAAGCAGAAATAGAGAAATTGAGTAGCCTAACTAGTTGGCTATTAGTAACCTAATTATTTTGTTAACCTGTCAACAAAATTGAATTTTAGTTACAGATCTTTCCACCAGGAATCTTCCATACCCATATGGTTCACTGGCAAATTCTGTTGGACACTAAGGAATAAGTAGTATTAATTTTACACCAGCTCTTTCAGAAAGTTGAAAAGGCAGTAATACGTATGTACTCATTCTAACAGAGTGATATTACTCTGATACCAAAACTAAGATATTAAAAGAAATGAAAATTGGAGACCAATGTTCTACATGAGTATAGATGCAAAATTTCTTTTAAAAAATCATATACCACAGTACTTAAAATAGATAATCCATCAGTTCCAAGTAGATTTTATCCCAGAAATTTAAATTAACATTAGAAATTTAATAAATGAAATTTGTTATATTAACAGCCAAAAAATAAAAAATATGTTTAAAAAAAGCACTTGATCAAATCTAACATCACGGAAGAAAACTCTTAGCTAACTAGAAGTAAAGGAAATTTTTTCAAACCAATAAACCTTAGATAAACTGACAACTTAATTGATATTTTAATGATGAACAATAGAATGCTATCTCCCCCTAAGATCAGGAATAAGGCAAAGATGTCCATTTTGCCATTTTTTTTTAGAGATGGAGTTTTGCTCTTATTGCCCAGGCTGGAGTGCAATGGCATAATCTCAGCTCAAGATAACCTCTGCCTCCCGGGTTAAAGGGATTCTCCTGCCTCAGCCTCCCAAGTAGCTGGGATTACAGCCATATGCCACCATGCCCAGCTAATTTTTTGTATTTAGTAAAGACAGGATTTTACCTTGTTGTTCAAGCTGGTCATGAACTTCTGACCTCAGATGATCCACCTGCCTTTGTCTCCCAAAGTGCTTTTCCCTTTTTTGCCATGTTTGTTTACCATCATACATGAGGTTCTAACAGTGCAACATGGCAAGAAGAAGAAATAAAAGATTTCCAAGTTGAAAAGAAGAAAGATAAACTATTTTAGGTATGGACTAAATAACCAACTATTTAGAAAATTCATTGCAATTTACCAAAATGCTAGTATAACTAGTAAGTTTATCATGGTCATTGTATATAAAAATTAATATCCAAAAATTATATTTCTATATGGTAACAAAGAACAAACACATTAAACATTTTAAAATTTGTTATAATAGTATACAATATGATACATTTAGGTATAAATCTGAAAAATGATGTGCAAGGACTGTACCTAGAAGCTATAAAACATCGCTCAGGGAATTGTAAATCACCTAAAATAAATGAAGAAATGTACCATGCACTTCAATATGCACAATTGAGCCCTGCATGATGATTCATGCCAGTAATCCCAGCACTGTGGAAGGTAAAGACAGGAAGATCACTTGAGCTCAAGAGTTTGAGGCCAGCCTGGGCCACATAGTGAGACCTCATCTTCACTAAAAATAAATAAATTTAGTCAGGCATTGTGGTGCATGCCTGTAGTCCCAGTTACTCAGAAGGCTGAGGTGGAGGATCGCTTGAGCCTGCGAGATGGATATCGTATCACTGCACTCCAGCCTGGGTGACAGAGAAAGACCTTGTCTTAAAATAAATAAATAAATTATAAGTATGCACGATTCATTAATAAAGCTGTAAAATATTATGACCAAGTAAATACATTTTTAAGGCCTTTTCAAGGGCTTTAGAAAAGTTATGTTAAAGTGACACCTTCTGAAACTTTGCTTCTTTAGATTGATCATAATGCTGAAGAAATATATCTAGACCTCTACAGACCAGTGTCTTAGTCCCCAAATAAGACTAAGGTTGGCACATAAAGCCTTGCAAAGGCACAGACCTTCTAATGTTTGTGGCTGCACTTTGGAGTCTATAACTGTGTGATCAGAGAGATATTAGAATGATTGATTGAATGAATCAGCTCATCTTTCATAATCATAAGTGGTTGGCTATCAGAACTTACCTATTCATTATGAAACAAACTCCTACAAAATAATATGTAGTTAAATTATTTGTCAAATTGTAGATGTCAGAAAAGTAAGAGATACAATTCTATTTGTTTCTGTACTACTATTGAAACATTCCTGAGGCAGCTGTGAAAATGAACTTATCTTTAATTTAGGAAAAAATATCTCATGCTAGAAATATGTTTAGATTGAGTCAGTGAATTCCCTTGCAAATTAGGGTTTCAAAAGAAGTAAAATTGGCTAAAAGTCTATCAGGATTATTTTATCTTATTTGCCTTTTTACACCCACCAGTAAAATTAAGAAGTCATGAAACTAAAGTTCTTGACATCTTCAAACAATTATAAGATAGGGAATCTTATCTACAGTAAGCAGTGAAAAATATTAAGGCTTAGAAAGAATAACAATTTGCTCAGTTCTTGGTAAGAGAATGGTAGAGCTAACGCTTGAACTGAGAACCTGCTTGTTCACAATCTATGATCATTACTTCTATCATAATCAGAAATGGTGGGCAAAATGTCTGGGATTTTCTTTTCCATTCTGTGATAACTGACTTCTACTCTTAGGTTAGTTACAATTTATAGTAATGACTTATACTTGGAGCTGTTCTTTCTGATATTGCCTTTTAGAAGGGGCGTTCACTTTATTAGGAAAGTACAGAACATTAATATTTTAAAATATACATCAGGCAGTCAGTTATGATGACTTTTATATACAAATAAAAGGCTTTCATCACGTGGGCTGTGGAAAATGTAATGTTTCACATTGTGACAGAATATGGATGAAGAAAAGAGAAGGCTGAAAGCAGGCAGGGAGGAATGAAGATCCTACCTAGAGAAATTAAGTGACTCAAAGTAAGTTCAAGAAGTATAAGAGAAAAAGAAGAGTGCTGAAAAGAGGATCTGACTGAAAAGGTTGAACACATTCACATGTTTTGCAGAAGGTTATCATAAAAAATTAACAAATACAATTCACTGGCATGAGATCTAGCAGTGACTAACATGACCTTTTTTCTTCTCTAATTATTGAGAAAAGTAGAAGTAAAGAGCCAAAGAGAGACTTGTATTTCTCACAAGTTAGTATAATATGTACTGAAAGGATCACACCAGCATCAATGATCAAAGGGACTAGTGAGGACAAGAAAAGTCAAGGGACCATACAGGGCAGAGCTCCAGCGTGACTTATACATTCACTGTCTGTTGACTTTATGCTCACAGGACTTTTACTCCTTCATCAAGAGGTCTAAGTATTCATCTACTCAAGGAATATTCTGCATAGGTGAAGAATCTGAAGTCCAGGGACATACCCACGTTAAGAAACTCATACATTCCTGGTTCTCTTTCCACATTGCTTTTTATTCATATCAAGGTTTAGATTGTATTTGGTTTCATTTTAATGTGTGTGTGCATGTGTGTCCTTGTATCATTTTTCAAAAGAGTATATGGGGCATGTCACCTACAGAAAATTGATTCCATCAGTTTGTCTTAGTTACTTCTATTCTATATGCAAAATATAATGCAAACGGGGGTGGCAGTGGTGTAATATCCACTTAAACATTCATTCTCCCTCATTTCCTTCAAGCATTTCAACTTGGAGGATAAGCTTTGTAACTTATTGTCAGCAACCTGAGAAACCCCAAGGAAGAGGATGGGTGGATCAGCCACACATTGCGTAGTAGATGGGAAAAACTTTCTTTATGTGATACTTCAAATGACATCCCTCTATTTCCATATTGAAAATCTGACTTTTTAATATTTGTTGCCACTTAAAAGCCTTCTAGAAAGTATTCTTGATATGAATTATGAATAAATATATATACCAGCCTCCTGTCACATTTTTACCACTCATTTGCTATGTGACATTCTTGCTTAATGTCTCTGTGCTATAAGTTTCTTTAGGATAATGAAACAAAAGATCTCTTTTATCTCATCCACATTTGACATTTTGTAATCTAGTACAAAAAGATATATGGCCACTTTCTGTCAACTTAAAAACACATGGAAACCCACCTTTCTCACTGCCACAGCCCACATCCTATTCCCAAGTTCTGTTATTCCATCCACCCCACTCCCCCCAGTCCACCACCTTTAGGCAGAAACAGATGTAGCAGATTTTATTCTATGCTATGATCAGGGCTGGGACCCTTTGTACATGAAACTTGTGATATGTGTTATTAGTTTTTGCTGATTACTTTCATGACTTCAAGTCAATGAGGAGGCAATCACAATGATCTGACTGGCCAAACAAGGGTATATGTCTTCAGACTGAACTTGAAGACCTTTAAAGAAATTGGTTTTTATTTATGGTGAAGCTATTTAAAGAAAGGCCCTCATCATCATTATTGGCAATATTGTCACAAATCTTTGGAAAATAGTAGATAAAACCATAGAAAATCAGTAATAAAACAATTTTTGGCAATAGAATCCTCTTGTGTTTTTAAAATATTCTACAAATATTTAGTCTCTTCTATTTTCACAAAATATCTATCAGGGTATCCCATAATTGTGGCCTGCAAGATAAAGTCTCAATGTTGCATCCTTTAACTTTACTTAATATTATTAATTCAATTAACAGTTATTGAGATTCAGTTTTTATAGATATCATACTAAACACTAGACATACACATTTGAGTAAGGTAGACTTTTACTTTAAGTAATCTATAACAAAAGAGGCAGGAACTCTAAGTAGAAAGTTACCAGACACAATTAGGATCCAAACAAAGGATTGTATAAGGTGTCACTAAGAAGAGAGAATAGGTGACAACTAATTTTGCCTGAGAGACAAGGACAATTTCACAAAGAAACTGGTCCTGTCAAACAGATTTTTTCCTGTTAAGAGTGGACATTTTCTTGGCAGGAAGGGAAGAAGGTACATTCCAGACAGAATAACCAGAGTAGGCATGTGGAAATGAGAGAGCTCATAGAACATTTAGAGAACACACCATAATTTGATTCTGTTTGGAGCATAAGTTTATTCAAAAGAAATGGCATGGAGAAGCTAGTAAGTTAGACAGGTAAAAAGAAAGTCAACCTAAGGAATATGATGCATGCTAATATTTTGACACAATCTTTTTCATATATACATTTATGTTTGTTCAGTGTCTGACTCCTAACCCCCTTCCTTCTTTTTTTGTCACACATTCCTGGTTCTCTTTCCACTGTAATAATTTATTTCATAAAGTAATTATATTTTTCTTTTGAAAAACCAATTCCCTCTCATATTCAATCATGATTCCATCTTTTGGATTCAGGAATGACAATGTAACATATACCTATAAGGCTGTGTATTCCTTTCCCTGACTACAATGACTAGTTCAGGAATAGATGTTCTTGTGAAAGGAAAATACATCTCAGGATCCCAAACTCACTAAGCCAAAGGGAAAAAGTCAAGTCGGGAACTGGGTCACACAAACTTGCCTTCTATTTGGTTCCTAAATAAGATAGCTACAAAGATAAGAAACTACATACCTCCTTCACAATTTTCCCACAAGGAACTTTTTTGTGGTCCCCAAGATCTTTACCCTAAAGCAATCTTATTCAATTTCACCCTTGCAATGTAAGTTGATAGCTTTATTCACAGTTTAGGACAAAGGGCATAACTCAAAGTCATACCTTTGTCCACCTGGGACAAATGCATATCTGATTATGTACAAATGCAGATTCACTGAGCCAGAAAAAACCATGAGTTACTATTTACTTGCCCCCTACATGAAAATTGTATATTTAATAAAAGGCTTATGAAAGACTCCAAAGAATACAACCATTTGTCTATTATCTCCGCACACATTTTTCAAATTTATTTCTCTTTCCCCAATATCCACCCTTTCCCCTTCAAATATTTAAGCTGTCAAAATCATCTTTGGATAAGGCATTTACCTGCCTCCCGGGCATGTGGTCCTTGACTTTGGCAAAAAAATAAACCCTCCTAAAATATTTGAGACTCACCTCGGTCATTTTTATTGATTTACATTATCTACCTTGATTCACTAAAAATACGTCTTGGAAACATTGCCATAATGATTGAAAGAACTTCGACTGTAGCCAGGGAGTAATCTGAAAACAAAATGTTATTGAAATTTTCAGTGTATAAGGCAATAAGAAAAAAATCCCATTTTGAGTAATTTAATTTGAATTGAGATTATTTCATTTGCAGCTAAAATATTTAGACAAAAACACAACAATTTAATATGCTTATGTTTTATAATGTGAAGTATGGTTATATTTTACATCTAGACTGACATTTACTGACATTTTGATGCCAGTTTATGATAGAGATTGAAGTGAGAGAGAATGTAGAAAGAAAGGTCAGAAAGATTGGCTTGAAAATCTATAGTAAAAGAAAAATAACAAGACTCAAAATTAATGTAGTGATCCTAGAAATTGATTCTGCAGGCCTTGCCTATTTTATGCCACCTTGAATCACCAGGTCCAAGCTCAGACCCTAACACACAGAGTGTGCCCAATATATAGTTAATGAATAGGAAAATTCAACATACAAACACTGATAAGAAGTGTGGGCTGTGGTGAAGAAAGAAGAGAAATTTAGCACTAGTTAGAGCAACTGGCAGAATGGTAGTAGCATTACATAAAGTACAATGAAATGATGAAGAGAAACTAATAAATATGGGACTAAGATGCAGTAGTGGCAAATAAAAAATTCAGTTTTGCACATTTGGAGATGTGATAGGCAGAATTTTGAAATGGTCTCCAAGATTCTTGCCCTATGGTGGATACAACCTATATAATCCATTCCCTTGGGTATAGGCAGGACCTGGAAATATGATAGGATGTTACTTTTTAGATTAGGTTGTACTACACGGCAAACTGGAAAGAATTCTGAAAATGTAATGTCCCAAATCATCAGTTGATATTGAGTTAATCCAAAGAGACATTATACGGTGGGGCATACAAGATGATATAAAACTCTGTGAAGAGGAATGGAGCTTTTGCAGGAAACAGAGAAAGATTCCTTTACTGTCTTTGAAGAAGCAAGCTACTGTGAAGTAAGAAAGCCATGTTACTGTATATTGAGTACTATCTATGGACCAGGCTCTGAACTTGAACTTGAATAGTCAAGAAATAATCAAATCGGCCAACCTCCATTTCTAGGATCACTTAATTAAACTAAGCCTTATTATCATTTCCCTAAGTACTGCATTTTGATAATATTTATTTTATGTAAATTCTCATCTCCTGTATAATGTAATTAATAAATATATTAAATGTACTACTAAAATTTGAGTCCCTTAAGGTCACTATTTATGCTTCCTTTTTCTTGGTACCTCTGAGTTCCTCAGAAATTTATAGCCCTTTGAACATAGTAACTATTTGTTAAGAAATTAAATTTGGAAATTTGAAATTGTCTGAGTTTTAATAAACATCTTTGACAGAAATATATTAACCAATTGTATAATTCTGTTCTCATAGTGCTATAAAGAAATACCTGAAATTGGGTAATTTATAAAGAAAAGAAATTTAATTGGCTCACTGTTCCACAGGCTGTACAGCAGGCATGGAGCTGGCATCTACTCAGCTTCTGGGGAGGCCTCAGGAAACTTACAATCATGGCAGAAATTGAAGGAAGAGCCGATATCTCACATGGGTGGACGAGGAGCAAGAGAGGGGAGGCAGGAGGTACTACATGTGCTACATACTTTTAAATGACCAGACCTCATGAAAATTCACTCACTTTCACAAGGACAAGGGAGTTGACACTATTCATGAGAAACTGCCCCCATGATCAAATCACCCCCTACCAGGCCCCACCTTCAACACTGGGGGTTACATTTCAATATGAGGTTTGGGCAGGGACACACATTCAAACTATATGACCAATTATATATACACACACTCACAAATGTATGTCTATGTATGTATGTATCACTTTTCACACTTCTGTGTTCAGGCTTCCAAATTTATCTGGACTATAAACACTTCTCACGACCTTAAGCAACTGCTCCTGCTGCCTAATCCGTATTTTGTGAACACTCACCTCTGCATGCCAAAAGTTGCTTAATGTGAAAAACATGAATCTCTACCTGGGGACTTTTTGTCTACTATAGGAGCATTCTTGACCAGCAGGAGAGTAAGCAAGACATGTTTCTTCAAGCAACCTTTAACCATGATGAATAGAAAATGGAGAGAATTATTTCCTTGCTTCCTCCCCTTTGGCTGGAATTACTCTGAAAAATGTCCTACACTGTCTCCCAGAGGTCTGCAGAGGAACTGGTACCAAATGCCCACAGGCAAGGATAGCTTATTAGATGATGCATTCTATATTGATTTCCACCCTTTCTTATCTATTCCAATCCCATATCTGTGTTTTCCTTCTACTTGCTCTGCAATACTTGCCTCAAAATTTGCTTTTGGTGAAACACAAAGACTCCACCTCTTCTACTACAATCTATTAATAATCTAACCCATCATTATTTTGCCTCTTGCCTCAAAATTTGCTTTTGGTGAAACACAAAGATTCCACCTCTTCTACTACAATCTATTAATAATCTAACCCATCATTATTTTGTCTCTTGCCTAGATTTTAAAAAATAACTACCATGATTTTCTTTTTGTTTTCATCTTCATAGCTCCTACAGATATTTTAAATTTCTGCAGCCAGAATGTTTCTTATAAACTTTTCAAGTTGTATCACTGCTCTGATCAGAATGTAACAATAACTTCTCACTTGTTTACATTAAAAGACCTGGAAGACCCTACATGATCTTATTCTTAGTATCTTCTATGACCTTTATTTTTTGTCTTCTTTCTTTTGTTTATTTTGCTTTAACTGTATTCCCATACTTGCTGTTCTTCCAACATAGGAGGTTACATTCTTCCCCAAAGCAATTCGGCTAAGTATTTTCTACTTGCCATTTCTATCCTCTGAAATATTTTCCCATTTAAATATGCATGATTATTTTCCTTGCCTATTTCATGTTTTGTGAATATGTTATTCTCTCCTAGCATAATTACAATTTTCTGATATAGGTGCCCCCATGGTGCTTGCCATCTTTTAACCTGCTTCAAAATGTATGTCTCCAGAACTCTTTGCAATTCCACAAGCAAATATCCATCTTCTTTACTTTTCCATGTGGATATGTAATAGGCATTTCAACTCACCATGTCCCAAAACTGAACCACTCATCTTACCTCCAATTTTACCTACCGGATGTCAATTTTACACTTACAGTTTTTCAATTTCTCACATCAAAAACCTGTAAGTCAACCTTACTTCTCTTTTTCTGTCAAAAACCAAGTCCAGAATTAAAACGTTAAATTTGCTCATTCTTTAAAATATATTTAGAAAAATGCAAAACTTATCAGCATTATCAAGCACACATGAACCAACAGTTCAAGCCACCATAGTCTCTCACTTGGGTTATGCTATAACCTCTCTGTTTTGTTTGTTTATTTGTTTTTGCTTACAGTCAAAAGAGAGTGACGACTCTCAGCTGGAATGACGACTTTCAGATGTTAAGTCCAGGACTGTTTCATTTCACTTCTCAAAAAATCTTCAGTGTCTCTTAGTTTTACTCACATAGCCCTAGAAATAGCTCACGAGAACTGATATTACCAGGTTGCTCATTATCCCAACACTTTAGCAGCTTTGGTCTAGCTGCTACCTCTTCTTGGAATGCTCTACCATTAATTATTTGTTTGACAAAATCCCTCACCTTCTTTAAGTAATATCTACTGTGACTACCATATTTGTTTCTGCAAAATGTGCCTACTCTTAGCAGTACCAATCCACCTAAGTCACCTCACCCTGTTCTCTAAGATTTTTAAAAAATCTTTTTTTTTAATAGAGGACTTATTATCTCTTAGAAATTACTGTAACTTTCTTTTTAACTTTTTAAAATGTTTTCCTTCTCTCAAAATATAAAATCTACAAAAAATTTAGAATATTTATTTTATTATTTGGGGTATTACAAGTAAATAGAACAGTGTTTGGTGCATGGAAGGAGAAAAATAGATATAATGAATAAGTAACTTGGTTACATTTCATGTGTTCATTTTGTTTAGTGTTTGTCTCCATCTTTGAAGCCTGACACAGCACATAATATACATGTTATAGTCTGTGAGAATGATGTCCCTAATAAGGATATATGTATAGACTAGCAAAATACAAACTACAAAAAGATAAAGATTATTCTCCATTCTTTCCCCTGCTGCATTTTCAGACCCTAGAGAAATACCTGGTATATAGTGAGAATTCAATAAATTATTGTTCAATAAATGAATGAATAAGAGCATCCATTATAAAATATTAGAAGGATACAATTGGATGGAGGTTGATGGCTTAGACTTTTTAAATGTAGAGCTTCTCGACAGTAGCCCAGTGAATGAGATATTTGTCTGTTTTCTGGTAAAATAGATCAATACAGCACTTAGCGAATGTTTATTATTCAGTTGGAAGAGTAAGATAAAAAATATCAAGCTATAAAGTTTATTTCTGCACACTCAGATACTTCTAAACTATACTCCATCACCTTTAACAGCCATAGGAGAAGGGGAAAGACAAGGAAATATCAAATATATGAAACACCTCTTGCTGTGCACAGGAGGGGAATTAAAATAAGAGAGCTTCCATGAGTTAGGTCCATAAGAAACAGGATGAAATAATATGTATTATATGCCTACCCTCTGATACAGTCTAGTATATGTGAAAGAAGCCCATGGATAAGATTAAGACACTCTGATATCAACTACAATACTAAGAAGTAAATGCACAGAAACTTAGAAATGACAAGAAGACATTTCTATAAAAGAAAAGGAATATAATATACAATATTCACACACGCATACACACACACACACACACACACACACACACACACACACACACACACACACACACACACCCCACTCTCAACTCTTGGAGAATTCCTGTACTGGACAGGACTGTTGTAGCAGAGTGTCTATGGGACCCTCCCTTTCTGTTCTTTCTTATTCATGACCAGATTTTATTCTCCAAATAACAGTAACAGAGGTGACAGAAACCATTTCAGTCATCAGTTTGAGGCTGGGAAAGATTTTGGCCGCTAGTTCCCTAGTCAGCACCATTGATTGACTAGAGCTAATGCTGCCCACATTAAGTTCTCCCAAATGCCCTATTTTTTTTTTAAGTTGCAAAAATTTTAAAGCTTTGACATCAGTGAGGTACCAGCTTCTTTTTCAGCTGTGATTGGGTTCGTGAGACTTCCAATGTTATTGACCCTTCAACTTACCACTTTTTTGCTTAGTTACTAAACATCACCTTTATGGGAAAATTTCTAATATATCCAAATTAATGGAAGGAACAAAACCTGCTTAGGGTCATAGAAGAGAAAGCAGACAATGACCCTGCTCTAATTGAATTATTTATTAGTTCTTGGAGACAGGCAGTAAATAATAAATTGGTAAGAAAGTAGATTGTATTGTATGATAGTAGGTGATAAGTATCATGGAAAAATAAAGAAGCAAGGAGTATTATAGATGTATTGATAGGTGGTAGGCATTTTGCAGAATTAAATTGGGTAGTTCTCTTAAACCAAGTTTTCCAGAAGTCAGTCCTGAGGTTAGGATTAGTATGCAAATGATTTCTTAAAAGTGATATGAAGAGAAAATGGTAGTAGATTGAGGTAAGCAGTATAAGAATGAAAAAGAAAACAAAATTGCATTTTCAAGCAAATTCTTGCCTTCAGCAGATGCTGCAGAGGAGTTCTGGAGTATAAATCAGGGACTGGATTACTCTATTCTCAAATCAGGCAGTTACCGCCTAAGAGTCACCCTAGTAGGAATAAGGTGAAAGTAAACTCTCAGTCCCTTCTGGGTCTCTGAAAACAGCAAAGCAGCTCCACTAGTGTGAGGAAAACCCTCTGAAGAGAGTCAAAGATATGAATATTACAAGGAAAGCTAGGAAAGGGGCAAAAGGACGTGGCAAAATAGGTATGAGAGAAGCTGGGCAGTATACCATTTGTACCTGCTGCAATAGTCCTGGTAGGTTTCATTGACAAGGTAGGTTTGTGCAAAGCCCTGAAAGTGAGGGAGTTAGCTAGGCAGATGCCAAAGAGCAGAGAATTTCAATGAGTAAGAAGAGTTAAAGGCCTTGTCATGAATGAAGTAAATCCACAAATTCTGAAACTTCTTTCAAAAGCTGGATCTAAATTTCCTCTTTAGTTGTACTGAACTTTGTAATTTGTATCTAATAAATCAAATTATATAGAAGAGATGCAATGTGACATCTAAAACTAGTTAATATGAATTATTGAGGATCTATCTTGGTCTGCCTCTCTTAGGTTACTCACTCTGAAAGTAGCTAGCTGCCATGTCATGGGGATGTATCAAAAATCCCTTAGAAGATATTCCATGGTGAGAAACTGAGGCCTCTTGCCTACAGCCATGGTAATGAGCCATTTTGAGATGTATCTTCCTGCAAATCTAGTCAAGCTTTCAGATGACTGCAGCTCTGGCTAAATATCTTGACCACAAAATCATAAAAAAAACCCTTATACAACCACTCAGCTAAGTCAACCTCAAGTGTTTGACTGACAATATCTATAAGATTATTTAAATTTATTATTTTAAGCCACTAGGTTTTGGCATAATTGTAGAAAAATAGACAACTAATACAGGCCTTACTGGGAGACACACCTAGCATGTTCTAGAATCATCAAGAGAGCTAGTTAGGGGCAATTTTAAAGCCAGCTCAACCCCATTTAGTTATGTGGCTTATAGCAGATTTTTAAAAAGTTTGATCACATCTACCAAGTCAATTTTTCTATATAAGTAACATAGTCACAGATTGCAGGGGACCTGAATATCTTTTGGGAAAACATTATTCAACTTACTACAGTTGTTAATGCTTATTTACACAAGACAGGGCTTGCAAAATTAAGATTTGGGAAAGCTGTTTTCTTCAAAGGAGGCAATTGAGTTTCCCTTGCAGTTTTTTTAAATACACAACCTCCTGAAAACATATGGCATTAAGGTTCACTGGGATCTGAGTAGGATGAAAGGGACTCAGCAAGCATGTTGTTAATTTCCTTAGAGAAACATAGCAAAGAGAATAAGGTTTGAATGCTTGAGCTTTGTGAAGCTTATTTTTATTTTTTCTCTGTTTCACCTCTAGTGACTAAAAATGCTACCTGTTTCAAAGGCTGCCAGTTAGGAGGTGGAATGAAATTGTAAAAATTTATCTTTTATTTATATTAGCAAAAAGTCCAAAAGATTCAATCCAAAGAGATCACGTGTAGAGGGCCAAGGTGTAGGAGAGTAAGTTGTGGCCTTGAGATGTGGGAAGGAGCCACGGGCACAATGTGGCTGTTAAAATAAAGTCCTGATGTCGGAGTAGATGACATGAAAGAGGAGAGGAAGTAGAATGGAGAAAACGGGTGGCAGACACTTTGGGGAGAGATAGGAGACAAGAAAAAAATATGTTTGATAAATCCATGTGATGTTAGAATGTCACTTTATATGTGGGAAACAAAAATGTACTATTGTTCTTCTAATGCAAATTCTAAAAGGCACAGCTCAGGGAAATTTTTATGAGAATTAGAGGTAAAAACAGGTTGAGAAACACTTCTCTAGAGAATATTGATGCTTAATCAATTAATCAATTCAGAAATAAGTAATTTTATGAAAATCTGCTATACTTGATTACATTTTTCTTCTCTTAATTTTTCAATATATTAGGAATGTTATAATGCATCGTTTAAAATAAAACAGCATTGCTCCATACAGTCTCTGTGACAAGTGAAGTGCAATAAAATCTTTTTATGTTAGAGAAAAGCATTAACATGGAAAAAAGGCATAAATGCATCTTTTAAATTGTTTGTGTTAATCCTGTACACCATGCAGCTTGCACTTAACATACTAAAAGTTGATTATATGGATGTAGTCAGTTAAAGGAATAAGAAAAGAAATTGTTCATACACGTTCAAAATACATCTCTAAGGCAGATTTACTGAAGTATTATATAGGTAAAATTTAGCTCTTCTAGAAGCACAGTGCTATGAATCTGTTATAATAGGTAAAGTTATGTAAACACTAAGACAGAAAAGTCATAGCATATTTCCACCATCCCCTAAGGAGTTCCCTCATGCCCCTTTGTAATCAACCTACTCCTTTGCTATCTACTCCTAGAAACCACTGATCTCGTTTACGGTCCGATGCTTCAATCGTTTCTAGAATGTCCTATAAATAAAATCATACAGTATATAGCTTTTGAGTCTTATTTCTTTTACTTAAATAATGCTTTTGCTATGAAACATGTCATTGTGTAACACTTTATTTTTATTGTTGAGTAGTATTCTATTTTATGTTTAGTAAAGCTTTGCAACTTGTTAAAAAATTGACATGCTATAAACTTCATATACTTAAAATATAATTAGGTAAGTCTGGCATAAATATCTACTCATGAAAAATATTACACAATCTACATTACAGACATGCATATCACCCTGAAAAATTTCTCTATACTCATTTGCAACCCTCTTTCTTTTCCAGTCCCATCTTCAAGTAACATCTCCTTTCTCTACAGACAAGCTTGTATATCAGGAATTTCCTATAAATGGAATTAAATAGTATGTAGTCTTTTTGACTGACATTTTTCACTAAACATGATTATTTTTAGATTCATTCATGTTGGTACATATCAAGCTTATTCCTTTTATTGCACTGTAAAATTTCTAGTATTCCATTTTGTGGATGTACCTTGATTTGTATATCCATTTACCTGTTGATAAGCAGGATATTTTCAATTTTTGTTAATACAAATAAAGATGCTATGAACATTTATGTACATGCCTATACAGAGACATTTTCTTTTTTATCTTAAGGTAAATACTTAAATGTAGATTGACTGAATTATATGGTAGGGAAATATTTAACTTTTAAGAAACTGTCAAACTGTTTTCCAAAGTGGTAGTATGATTTTCCACATTGTCCATTAGTGTATGAGAGTTCTAGTTGCTCCATATTCATGACAAAACAAGATATAGTAAGACATTAAATTTTTATTCATTCCAGTAAGTGTGTAGGAATATCTAGTTGGGGTTTTACTTAGCAATACTGTGATGATTAATGGTATTAATTATCTTTTTAATGTGCTTGTTATCTGTATAGCTTATTAAGTGTCTATTAAAATTTTTTGCTTATTTTAAAATTGAATGGCTTTTGTTGGTTTTGGTCATGATGTATTATCCTATTTTCATCTAAAATAATTTTCTTTCTACTTGACAAAACGTCTTTTAACATTTCTTATAATGTGGATATAGTTTTGGTAAATTCTTTCAGTTTTTGTATGTCAAAAAATATTTATAATTCTAATTTATCTATGTAATTTCTTAATAGCTTAATAGCCACACATCTTATTTTAGATTTTTTTTCTAGTTCTTCAAATATACATTTTATGGATAACCATCTACTTTCAGGCAATGTTACGATACTTACATAAATATAAGAAACTTTCAATACATCAAATTAAAACACCTATTTTCTATTTGATTATATGTTTTACTTTCCCATATGTTATAAACCTCACACTTCCTTGTCAATAGTTTTACTTTCGACTGTCAACTATCTTTAATTAAAATAATAAAACTATGTCTTGTATATTTGCATTTAATTTCACTATTTTTAGAACACTTCATTTCTTTATATAAATTTTAATCTCTGGTATTATAAATCTTCTGCCTGAAAACTTTCTTTAATATTTCTTGTAGCACAGGCATGCTACTATAAATCTTCTTACTGAAAACTTTCTTAATATTTCTTGTAGCACATGCACGCTACCAATCAATGTTTTTTGCTTTTGTTTTTCTGAAAAATCTTCCATTCACTTTCATTTTTAAAATATATTTTCTATGGCTGTAGAATTCTGAATTGGTAGTATTTTTCTTTCTGTACTTTAAGGCTGTTATTCCTGCAAATTGGTTAGTTTATAATGAGAAATCTGCTGTAACATGTAACTTTGCTTCATTTAGGTTATTTGTCTTTTTTCTATGGCAGCCTTCAATATTCTGTCTTACCTTTCATTTTCAACTATTTGACTATGACCTATATAGCTAGTTGTGTGTGTTTGGGTGTGTGTGTTGTGTGTGTGTGTGTGTGTATGTGCATGTATGTGCACACATGCATGTGTGGTGGTCATGATAGTGATAGTAGTGGTGGTGGTAGTGTTATTTGAATCAGCAGTAGAGTTGAAACACCTGAGAAAAGAATTCTTACATTTAGGTTGATTCTATCTCGAGTATATTATGATTAATGCAGTGATAAACATCCTTGTAAAGAGTTTTCAGTAACCAAGTACATATATTTCTATTGAGTATACATCTAGGAGTAAAATTTCTGGGCTATAGGTTTGTGTATGTTCATAATAGATAAAGCTTGGCAGTTTTCCAAAAAAGAAAGAAATCACTGAAATACAAAAAGAATAACAGAAAACAAAAGCAAAGCAAAACATCAGAACAAAGCATTAAAGAGCTGTGATACAGTATCAAATTGGCATTTAGTGTTTATGTTGCTTGAGATTCTTTGAAGTTTTGAATCTCTGGTTTAATTATCTTTCACAAATTGTTTAACATTTTTATGCACTATCTCATAAAATATTTCTTCTGTCCCATTCTCACAGTTTTCTCTTTCTGGAACCCCTTTTAAATGTACATTAGATAATTTGATGTTGTCCTGCAGTTTAAGTGCTTTATTCTGGTGTTTGCTTTGCATTTGTTTTCCATTTTTCTCTGTGTATTTCAGTAGAGTAATTTCAATATTCCTAACAATTACTTTCTCAACTATTTCAGCTCTACTGCTAATCCCATTTAATTAATTCTTTATCTTTTATCACATTTCCTATTTCTTGAAAATTCATCAAACTCACTCTGATAATTTTCTTATCTTAAAATTATTTCTTCTTTTTCCAAAGAACATCTTTTGCACTAGAAAACTTTATATATTCAACATAGTTATTTTAAAGTCCCCATCTGATGATTCCACCATTTGAAGTGTCTCTCAGCCAAGCTGTGGTTACTATTTGGTTTTGGACAATGTTGTTTGGTGCTTGAATCAAATGACTTGGGTGCAACCTGACACATAACAAAGTATAATTTTTTCTCTTTGTCCTTAGTCTCTCTTCCCTGGTTGATAATTTTGAAAAGGACTAATAGTAAAATTAGAAATGAACAGAGAAACTTCCAAATCTGCCGTGTTTCCCTTTTGTAGCTTGGAATCATTATGAGGCAAAATGGCTTATAATGTCTAGTTATCTACATAATTCTTGTTGCAATATTCTCATAATGGTGGAGTTTCTATATCTCTGTTAAAGAGATACTCCTATAGAATGCAAATAATTTATAGCACACTCTGAAAATAACACTACCACTGGTTAAAAAAAAGTAACTCCACATGTCCTTCCAGAGCTAAAAATTTATATTTTGCACCTTATTATAATGCTCCAATGTGTATATTAAAGTCCAGATACTTCCAGTGACAAAGAGATGATGTCATGTTCTTACGAAAAGAAGGCTAAGAGAGACCAACAGAACCACTCCTAATATTTGCAATTCCAAGGGTAAGTATACAGCTACCCATATCATGTTCCTAAACATTTAAAGGTTACAAATCAAGCTATTTCCTTGTTGGAGCTCAATTCCTATTCATAGCCTTGGAGTTGCTTCATATAAATCACCTTCAGGCGCAAAGGCAATTTTGAGGTCAACCCTACAACCTGCCAATTTGAGTGGTGGTTCAGACCTGCTGTAGTGTGGGCTGGTTGCCTTAATCAGCCCTAAAACTCCTAAGAAGTGGTGGTAGCTACCCAATCTAGTAAATGAAATGTCCTCTGTCTTAATCAAGTTTCTTAAAGTGATATGGCAAGCAAGTTTTTCTCTATCATACCTCATTTTTCTGATTCAGCAATTCCAGGCAGTTCTTATCATATCCCAAAAGTACAAAAGAGAAAAGTACATGGAGGAGCAAATGTGAAAGGTTTCAATAAAATAGGCCTAGAAGTGGCAAGCATCACTTTTACTTACCTTATACTGGCTCATTTTTAGCCATATAGCTATAAGTAACATAAAGAAGGATAAAAACTGTTTTTTTCTATGTTCTGGGAAAAAATATAAAATAGGCTTTGGTCAAAATATATTAATTTCTACCACATCATGTCTTTCTGATCATCAAATATTGACTTTTTCCCTCTTATTATATGAACAATTGTATTCACCCTTTCAGCAATGTGATAGCATAAATAACCACCTCTAGCTCAAAGTCTAAGATGTGTATATGATGCACAGTCTTCCCCTTTAGCTCTATTTTTGCCTGCTTTTTGTTTTGCAAATGACCACGAAAGAAAAGACAATGTATTAGCCTTTTGTGAACACACCCACAATGTGGAGCTGGGATGATAGTTTCAGGATAACAGCAACCAATTCTCCCATACAAGGGGACAGAAAGAGAGAGAGAGAGAGAGAAATAGGAAACATCCAGGCATACATTATAAAGCCTTTCATTGGGCACATTGAACTTTAGACCCTGATTATGTTGCGGGATCTTTGGGGTGTTGATCTTCTTCCTGGAAACCTCTATGACCGGTGGTACCTTTGCCTGAGTTCTTGTCCTGTGTCCAGGAAGAATGAGGTACACAGACAAGTGAAGGGTGAAGAACAAAAAGAGGAGCTTTATTTAGTGTTGGAACAGCTCAGAGGAGACCGCAGTGGGTAGCTCCCCTGTGTAGGCAGGCAGATCCTCCTGTAGAGTGCTCAGCTCTCACCATAGGGGCGGCCCTGAAGAAGGTAGTTCCTCTGCAGGTCACTCAGATATCTCTGCAGGTCTCTGAAGCTCTCAGCAGAGAGGGTAGCTCCTCTCTGCAGCTGGTGGTCCCATTGTCTCTCCATCCTCTCAGTCCTCTCTCTTGCTCTAGTTGAAGCCAGGATTTTATGGACCTCAGAGGGAAGAAAATTTGTGTTGACTGGTCCATGTGCAGCCTGGAAGAAGCACCAGAGTCCTCACTCTGGTCCATGGGAGTGGCAGCCCAGCCCCAAGCCTTAAGGCCAAGGATGTAGGCTGTAGAGGTGCCCATGTCTTGCATCTGGGAGGGGCAGCCTCAGGTGCACCCGGGAATCTCCCACCTTACCAATTTGGAAGGGGTGGGGTTCCTGCTTGTTTCTGGTTCCTGCTTGTTTCTGTGGAGCAGGAGGCTCAGGTCTGCAGCCCAGGTGGGGTGGTTGCAGCTGCATCGCGGAATACAAATCCTGCCTGCTCCTGGCCCCTCCAAGAACACAGGGAGGCTCCTATCCACAGCTGCAGTTTGGGTGACTGTAGCCCTGCCTGCTCCACAGAGCAGGAGGCCTGGGTCTGCAGCTGTGGTTTGGGCAGCTACAGTGGCACCAGGGGAGCTCCCACCCTAATTCAGAAGGGGTGGGACTCCCACCAGCTCCATGGAGTGTACAGCTGGTGTGATGGCAGCAGTAGCTGCCATCAATTATGCCGAGTTAGGTGAATTTCCTTGTCCATTCTTCACGATGGCTCTTGAATCTCCCCTCTGTGCTATAGATTACCAAACTCTGCTTTTATTGCTCTTACTGATGTTCCATCTGGCCTATTTCAGAGTCAATGTTGAAGAACACTACACAAGTGAGTGAATAATTTCATTATGGGTCACTGAGATAGCATGAAACTTCAATTAGTTCACATTCTGAGTTGAGAAGGACTAGTTGGAAGACTGAGTTGAAGGGCTGGAATTATATTTTAAACTCAGCCTGAGTTTTGTTCCCATTCATACTCTCTGAAACAACAGATTACATTAGGTTTCACTAGAGAAAAAGGCTTTGGAAAAGAGAAGTAAATGAAAGTAATGTGTAGTTTTATGACACAGAGGCTTTGTTTTTATATTCAAAGGCAAGCTTTGCCATTTGGACTATTTCTTCTAAAGGCACATGGTATCATCACATAAAGCTTACACATGAAATCTACCTCCAGCCCACGTTGAAAAACCAGAAATATTTAACATTCCATAATTTTACTATTAGACCAAAGAGAAGAGTCTTTGGGATGCTATACATCTGGGAGCTTCATTCCAACACTAAGAACCTGTTCTTTTCAGTTATTAGGTTTAATTTTAGAAACTGTTGAGTAAGCTTTGGGATATAAGAAATTCAAAGGGACATCGAGGATAATCAGTTCAAAACTTCTCATTCTAGGCACAAGGATAATTAAGACCAGAGAGAGTGGATGATTTTCCCAAGGTTACCTCATCAATTAATGGGATAATTTTTAATTTTAGATCACTTTCCAGGAGAATGATTATCTAACACAATTCTATTGCTTGACTCTTTTACGTCAGAATATACTCTCTTCTCAAACTTTTCTGTAGTAAAAAAGGAACGATTTTTATCAGCCAAGTGGTATCTTTTCTCGTCAAATTGGAAAGAGCACAGTTTTAATATCGAGTAGTGCCACAGCTCTAGAAACTCATTATTGCTGCCTTTGTCACAAATTTTTATGCAGAGAAGAGCTGTCATGGTTTGACAGCTAATGAAGTTCTTTACTTTAAAAGTAGATTTTGATGGCATATAGATTTTCAATATTTTCATGCTGATAATTTTCCAAACTATGCAGGTAAAAAGGAGTAATTCAGTGTATTATTTATAATTTAGTATAGTGTGATCAAGTATAGAGAAACAGAGCTTCCTGCTTATTAAAATGTTTTATATGTATGTCTAAATAAAAGTTTGTTTCTAATGTGAGAAAGAGGGTGATTGACAACTTTGCCTAATTACATTTAGTTCTGGAATTCTATGGTTGCCTATAATATAATGTAGTCATAAATCTGAACTCATCTAATTATACAAATATAACTCTACAGTAACAGAAAAAATTATGAAAATCTAACAGCAACATTGTTTTCTAATCTTTTTTTTCCTTTTTTTTTTTATTATACTTGAAGTTCTGTGGTACATGTGCAGATCT
>PVKP010000565.1:168718-187616 GCA_004027715.1 Plecturocebus donacophilus
TTTTTTTTTTTTTTTTTTGAGACAGATTCTCACTGTGTTGCCCAGGCTGCAGTGCAGTGGCATGATCTTGGTTCACTGCAACCTCTGCCTCCTGGATTCAAGCAATTCTCTTGCCTCAGCCTCCCAAGCAGCTGGGACTACAGGCACACACCACCATACCCAGCTAATTTTTGTATTTTTAGTAGAGACAGGGTTTCACTGTGTTGGCCAGGATGGTCTTGATCTCTTGACCTCGTGAACCACCTACCTTGGCCTCCCAAAGTGCTGGGCTGGAGTGCAGTGATGCGATCTCAGCTCACTGCAACCTCTACCTCCCAGGTTCAAGAGATTCTCCTGCCTCAGCCTCCTGAGGAGCTGGGACTACAGGCTCATGCCACCACTCCCAACTAATTTTTGTGTTTTTAGTAGAGACGGTGTTTCACCATGTTGGCCAGGATGGTCTCGATCTCTTGACCTGGGATTACAGGCATAAGCCACCACGCCTGGCCCTTTTTGATTATCTTTTATGCAAAAAAATAATATTCTAGGAACTTTACTACCTATATTCTAAGTACTGTTAAAATTTGTGAAATACAAACATGAATAGGATAGAACCATTGCCTTTGAAACTCAGAATCTAGCATAAAGAAGGTGTGTGCCTAGCATGATGCTAACAGATAGCAGGAAGTGATGCTTGACCTGATTCCTGAAGAACCTGAACAGAAATGAAAAAGGTGGTAAAGAAGAAAACATGCTCCATTCTTCTTAGTTGTTCTGAATTATCTTAGATAAATGTCCACTTCTGAAAAGCTTTCTATACGTACCTACCTACCACACTTACATACTCTGCCTATCCGTTGCTAAAGATGAGTTTTTGATGCCACAATCTAAAGCCAGCCCTTCCACTTGAACACTAGATTCATTCACTATTCAAGGCCAGTGACAAGCATTTCTCCTGTCTCTATTTTAATTGTCACTTTTTATTCTGCATACAGGTCATTTTTATCAGCATAGAGACATAGGCCAAAATAGGTGCAAATATGTATTTTATATGAGGGGATGCTTGTTAACAACAACAACAAAATCCTGGTAGCTTATTTCACCTCTTGTGAGTCACATCTACATCACAATTCTAGAGTAATTTTGTATTTTAAATGCTAATTTTCCATAGAATAATACTATTAACAATGAGAGGTGTGCAAGAATGAAATGCAGACCACCTTGAATTTGTACTTGTTCTCTAGTTGTGGTTAAACTCTATACATAATAAATGGCTCTTAAAGACACATTCATAGTTTTTACTACATACAAAATAATGTGAGGCTGAAAGATTTGAGATAAAATAGGTGTCTTCAGTTGAGAAAATAAGAAAGAAATGGAACCAGAATCAATGCAGGTTATAGTTATGATTATTACACATCTTGGGTTATAAATCTAAGCAGGAAGTTCAGCTTCTACTTACTGATTTGTCCCAACTCATGGATAACTTGGTGGGGTGTTCTTGGAGGTCAGGAAACAATACCCCAAAGTGAAGGCATCAGAAGCAACTCAGGAGCAAAGTTTCTCTGTAAACTTCTGCCCTCCTGTCTGTGACCTCTCATTCTTTCCTAAGGCTACTCATAGAAACTAGAGTCTTTCTTTCCTAAGGTAGGATATAGAAGCCAGAGCTCCTCTTCTCCAAAGCCAACCATAAAACCAAAAATATTATTCTACCTTTCATCCACCTTTTTGTGTAAGAAGAACTGGTCATAAAGAAACTTACTCATCTACCTTGTTTGATAGTAAGTCATATGGTCCACATTCCACGAAGTGTCCTGCCCCATACCCAGAAGGGAAGAATGCCACATAGAGGCCGAGAAGAATCTGAACAGGCAGGCCGTGCTGAGTTTCCATACTCATTCTATTAGCATTAAAGCATTTCCCTTTTGCACAGCCACAGTTCTACATAACTGCAGAATTCTTCACTGAAACTAATAATAAAAAATGGTTAGTTTTCTCTGTACCTTTGGGTCTTCATTCTGAAGGTTCTCATGTCAACATAAAATCAGGATCAAATAAATTAGTTATATTTTCTCTTGTTAACCTGTCTTTTGGTGTAGGGGTGTCAGCTGTGACCCTTGTGATAGGTCTCTACATCACAAATCTACAGTGCCTTTCATATATGGGACCAGGAATAATAATATTGAAATGAGTATAGATGGTGTTTAGAAAAACAGTAGTGTTTTGATGTATATCTGTTTTTAGTTTGTGTTTTGACCTTCAATTTAATATTTATGGGCAATTTTGTCATTATGTCAATGTCACATAGATTTTGAGTAATAATGATTAGTGACTACAGCATGCTTTCTAGAATGTGCAAAGATTGTACTAATTACACAGTTCTCTTTAACATGAGGTCAGTTTTTAGAGGTTATCATTCTATGGCATGTAACCATCATTCCTAACATACGGATCACAGAAGTTCACTTCTAAGACATTTGTCACATTTGCACTGGCTTAAGCCCTATCCCAGAAAGATAGAATTTATTTATTTATTTTAATTAGCAACCCATGAAGCAATTTAATGGCTATATATTTGCAGCAATATAATAAAGATTAATGCATGTTTATCAGATGCTTACTCACTGTGTGTTAAGTGCTAATCTAGGAATTGTAGATATTAAAATGGCTCAAATGTTATTACTTATTTAAATGAATTTACTATAAAATGTGGAATAACACAAATAATGTACATTATTAAAAATTATATATGGCAGTAATATGGGTACGATATTACATGCTTGATAAAATGCTGATGTGATGTTTACTCTCAATGGAGCCATAACAGAGGACTTAACACAGAAGAAAGAATGGAAACTGGGTCATGAAGTATGTGTTTAATTTTACCAAGTTTATAAAGAACGGAATTTTAGCTTTATCTCAGACCAAGCCGAAAGGAGATTACAGTTGACTTAATTCAGGTTCTTCATTTTAATTATAATGCAACGGAAAGCCAGAGTGGCTATGGGACATAGGCAAATTATGAGGATTTTGAGATACAGGTTGATCACAACTCAGAAGTATTGGTGGATTAATCGTCTTTCTTTTATATAAATGTTACGCCTCTGAGTGTGAAGAAAGGATGCTGACAGTTTTCTTTCTTTAAACTCACTTTTTCTTTTCTGAGGACCGTCCACTTCTTTACTAACAAAGCAGCACTTTCTTTTCTTTTTGTGTCCACTCCTATTCTATGTGACTGGAGCTAAATTCTGATAAGTGGAAATTCTTTTACACTTCATAACAGTTACTTTGAGGAGAAATACGTGATGCAGTTCTTCCCAATATCATGTGGCGGAAAGACTTCTGAGGATGGCTTTTTGTTAAAGATTGATTCCGGATAAAAGTGTGGCATGTCAGTCTGGCTTCCATCGGAGGAAAAGAACAGAACAAGCAAAATATACAAATGAGATTTATTGTAAAGAATTGGGTTATGTAATTTTAAGGGTTGTCTAAGGAAGTAAAAAATACATAGGGAAGGCTGTCAGGAAATACAAGCTGGCATCTCTCAGGCAGGATCTGATTCTGCAGTCCACAGGTAGAATTTCTTCCTTCCTCAGGGAATACTCATGGTCATTCTGAAGGCTTTTCTGATAATTGGATGAATCTCACTGATTTATTTCTGATAATCTCCTTTACATAACTGATTGTAGATGTTAGTCACTTGTACAAAATACCTTCATGGAATCACCTACATTAGCGTTTGACTCTAAAACTGAGTACTATAGCCCTGCCAAATTGACACACAAAACTGACCATCACATGTGGGGGCTAAAAGTTTTTCTGATGAAAGTGTTCTTGCAAGGCCTGGAATTCTGCCAGTCCTCTTGTAGCCACTGGATGAGTTAAACTGATGCACCAAAGATGTCCAGAAAGAAAGATGGAAAGAAGATGTGTCCTTGACGTTGTTAGGCCACTGACTTAATTAGTCCTACGGCTGCTTTTATAAAATGGTAAATATGCTTTTCTTTTGGACCAAAGTGAGTCAGAATTTAGTGTTGCTTGTAGCTAAGAGCATCTTATTACACTGAACTCCATGTCATGCAGCAGGAACAACCTCAAAAATAAGTTTTAATACAGAAACATATGGAAAATCCCTAAGTACTTGCATAATTTTTTTTCTAATGAACTTTATCCACAGCTATATCAGTGAAAGGAAATTGTCTCAGCTTAATTAAAATATTCCACCCAACTTTCTGGTCTAATTGGTTTAATTGTAAAATAGTATCCTGCTTTGTGGCAAGTTATTTCATTAGTGAACAATGATTTGAGGTCCCTCATTAACTACAATATTTGCCTTTGGGGCTATCTTAATTAGTGAAGTCCAAAGGCACTCTTAGTGGCATGTAGGTTGATTTTGAAGTTAAAAATAAAAGTTAAGAAGGGTGTTAAACATTAGTACATGTGGAGAGCGTGAATGCTTGCCTGCTGAGAATTACCCTGCCAGCTTCCCTGCAGGTGATGGTCTTCACTAAAGAAGTAATCCTAGCACTTTGGGAGGCTGACACAGGCGGATCACCAGGCCAGGAGATTGAGACCATCCTGGCCAACATGGTGAAACCCTGTCTCTACTAAAAATACAAAAAGATTAGCTGGGAGTGGTGGTGCGTGCCTGTAGTCCCAGCTCCTCCTTGGGAGGCTGATGGAGGGAAATTGCTTGAACCTGGGAGACAGAGGTTGCAGTGAGCTGAGATAGGGCCACTACACTCCAGCTTGGCGACAGAGCGAGACTGTCTCAAAAAACAAAAAGAGAGAGAGAGAAATCTACTGAACATCAGAAGACCAGTTATCTACAACACTGGAAGTAGACAGGAGTAATGATGCAAGATCAATGTGTGACTCAAATATACATGTAGACCTACATACATTATATCCATATATTCACCTGTAATCTGGGCTGATTACAGGTAATCCTGGCTGATAGATGTGTTACTAAAAAAATTACACAAAATTATTAACAGCAGTTGTCTCTTGGTGTGTGAAATATATTTTATATATTATATTCTTCTTTTTCCTTCATATTTTTGTGTTAGTCAATAATGTAAAGTATAACTATTATTTAAATGAAAATTCATGATGGGAACTTTTACTCAGCATGACGTTGATTTCCTAAATATGTCAAAAGATATTTTTGGATTAGTAGTTCAGATACTAGAGTCAGAATTAGATAACAATTCTGGATCTACTACCTATTAGCCAAGGACACTTGAGCTAGTTACTTTTCTATACCTGTGTTTTTCATTGATAAAATAGAATAAAAATGACAACTTGCTCATATTGTTGCAGTGAGACAATGGAGAACACACATGAACTATGTAGTAAAGACTCAACAGAGTAGACATTTTCTTGCTGTTGTCATTGTTCCTTGTATTATAAATGAAGTCCATGGAGAATAGTATCATTTCTGTAAAAAATACACATGCTTAAAATCTAAAATTGTAAGCACTGCAGCAGAATGTTAATGCAGTAGGTTTCCAGGAACACTAAAAACCTCTATAATACCCAGCCTTCCTTCTCCACTTGATGTATAACCGGAGTTATTATCAGAAACCTAATCACATGGGCCCAGGTACAGTGGTTGGGATCTATAGTGAGAAATCTTCCTTCTCTCAGCTGCAGCTTGCCAATTCTCATAATTAGCTAAGTGGGCAGTATTTCAGGTCCTTTGAACATCTAAAATCATCATTTCTTCAGTTTTTCCCACTTTAATAAGAAGAAACAAACAGCAACAATTCTGAAAGGAAAATAAAATTTAAGGTGAGAGAATAATACATCTCTAAATAATTATCAAGCAGTTGCCATTCAGGAAATTCTTTTATATATAAAAAGGGAAGTGCATATGCCAATATTCCCCCTTTTACCACAATAGTGTAAAAGTATCCCCTCAACACACACACACACGTTATAGGTGGGGTTCTTATTAACGGAATGGTACATGCTGGTACAAGAATCATAGATCTCTTCACAAAATGACATTTATGATTTGTTTTTAGTGGTTTTCTGTGACAAATATGGAGCAGTTTACAGTGTCAGAGGAAATAGGATTGTGCTTATGTTTCACATCCTACATAGCTTGTCTCACTGGCTTCACATTGGTGCCAGGTGTGGGTGATGGCAGTCTGTCATGCTGCACTGACATAAGCTATTGACTACTGAGATATTCACAAAACTTGCATGGAATTTATGTGCATACAAATTACGTAGAGTAGGAACAAGAGGGATTTTTGAGACAACTGGGCTAAGATATAAGCCTAGATAAACTTACATAAATTTAATTGTGATTTGGCTTCTGTGAGCCTAGTTTTCATTCTTCTTTAGTGTGTATAATTCTGACCAACTTTTAAAACCGTGAGTCTACATAAATAACTTAAAAAGAGCCTCTAACATGCTTCTGAGAGATAGTCATAACATGTTGACTTCTTTTCTTTCTGAATTATTTGTATTACTTAGCAGCCTGATACGTACATGCATACACATAAACATGTAGAGCTATTGCTACATTTAAGTATGTTTTAGACTTCAGGGCTTTTTGCATGGTTATTTAAAATTTTTCCAACAAAGCATTCTCAGATCTTTGGAATACCAAAGTGAAAAACAGACAGTAGATGGTGAGTTCAGGGGACATATGTTCTAGAGAAAATGATAAAACTTGCATTTTTTGTAACTCAAAAATGTTGAATATTGTCAAACTTATATTGTTCAATCTAAGTTATTACAAAGCCTATGAGATCTATTTGGAGAAAGCTACAAGTTAGAGAAAAGCCATGCTCTTCTCTGTCAAAAATGAACAACTGTCAGAAAGACAGGAGATGGGAAAGAAAGTTCTTCTCAGGATTAGAATAATGCCCAAGCCACAAGACTATTTAGAGTAGATCAAGCTAAATATAGCATGCCTGGTGTTCTCAGAACAGTTCAAGACAAAAATCTACTCACCATACGCAGTTAATATATTCCAATTTCAGTGGAAAAAGAATGACTTAGCTCTTATCAGTAGCTTCTTTAACTACTTTTATTCATTATGGCCTACTTGTGATCAAGTCACTTGGTAGTTCTGGACAGTAAAAACTTACTATAATATTTTTTGTCATAAATAATATTTCTCCTACCAGGATAGATATTCTATTAAGTTATGCTCATTATACTCCATTGTTTCATACAATCAAGTTGTTTGCTACTAATTCCAGAAAATAGGAATGTTCCAGCATCAGTATAATGTTATTTGCTGAATCCATTATGCTGCCAGTGGAACCATGCCTATGGGCTTTGTTGGGTGAAAAACCTGAATTCCCGGATGCATTACGTGCAAATTATGACAAGCTCAAATACCATGTCTGACACTTCTAGCTAATGAGAAAATCCGTCATAAGAAGCACAGTTTCCAGGCTGAAAGTGCACTGTGCTAGGGTAGATATACCAAAGGCTCTGCTTTCAGAAAATCTAACGTCAGAAATAGTTTGGGACTAACTGGGTCTTGGACAATTACATTAACCCTTTCATTCCCTCATTCAATATGACAACATCCCTAATAGTGTCTATAAATAATAAAGTAAGGGTGGGTGCAGTGGCTTATACCAGTAATCTCACTGCTTTGGGAGGCTGAGGCAAGAGGATCACTTGAAGACAAAACTTTAAGACCAGCTTGGGCAACATTGCAAAATGATGTTTCTATAAAAAATAAAAAAGTAAAATAAGGTCCATATGCTTATTTTGTTACCATGTATCAAGACCTGGGCCCACTTTTGAGATATACAGATGAAGAGAGCAGGACCCCTGCTCACAAAGTTCTTTCATTTAGTGAGAAAAATGGTAAGACATAATTTAACTTTAATGTGATAGGGGTTGGTGCAATAGAAAATATTTACAGACGCTTTCTATGTGTTGGGTCCTTTGCTAAACTCTTCACTAGCATATTACTGTGGTAGTGGGGCTTAGTCTTGGAGAGTTCTTGGCTTTGCCTAGATAATCATTCGAGGGGTAGCTGGTAGTGTGACACATTAGCTTTCATTGAAGCAGCAATGTACAGAAGCAACAGTCACTGCTCCTTGCAGAGGAGAGTTACCCTATATGAACTGTGCCCAGAATTGCAGTTCAGAGGCAGTTGTTCAGTCATGTTTATTTCTACTTTTAATTATATGCAAATGAAGGGACATATTATACAGAAACATCTAGAAATAGGGTGGTAACTTCTACGTGGTCAAATTGTTGCCATAGAAAGAGATGGCTACTTTGGGATGTTGCTGTGGCAATGGTAAACTGACATGGCACTGATGGATGTGTCTTACCGAGGGGTGCTTTTGCCTCTTCCTTGTTTCAGCTAGTTCTCAGTCTGGTCCAGTGTCTGAGTCCCACCTCAAGAGATGAGTCTGCCTCCTGTCTTATTACCAAGAAGTCTTCACAAGAACCATATGAATTAAGCATCATTCTAAACTTCATTTTGAAGATAAGAATAGTTTTTGGAAATGTTAAGGTAATTTTGTATGAGAGAAGGGAATTGAATCCTTATGCATGTATCTTCATAGCTCTAGTCTTAACCACTGCTACTGTGCTAAGATAGAGGAATGAACAGCCTACTGGGGCATCAAAAGTAGCTCACCTAATATATCCTTGGGGTTGGGAAGACTCTAGAATGTATTGATAGAGAAAATAACTGAGTTTTGTTTTGGAGAATAAGTAGAAGTTACTTAAGCAATATGTAAGGGGAGGAGGGAGAATTACAGGCCCAGGCAAAAATTTGGAAAGTCTTAGAACTTTGAAATGGAATGGTTTCTTTCAGGAATCTCAATGCATGTTGTTGTAGTTGTTGTTACTAGAATATCATTTGTAACAAAGGACTTCTGGATCATAAAGGAAAAATGAAGCAAGGCCCAAATGATGGAGGACATAATAAGCAGAGTTGTCGAATGTACTTTGACTCAAAAGATAATGAGAGTCTACTGAAGTGTTATAAACTAGAGAATTATGTGGTCAGACTTTCTTTTTAAATATAGCATCTTCTAGAGGAGAGAGTGCAAAGGACATTGCAATAGTTTAAGTATTGGCAAATGAAGGCCCCGTGCTTAGGACACAACAATAAGTATGATAAGGACATAAAAAATATGAGAACTACTGAAGATGTAAACTCAACAGGACATGGTAATTGCTAGGTAGATGCTACAGTCATCCCCCATTTGCTTTCTCAGGTTTCAGTTACCTAAGTCTGAAAATATTAAATGGAAAACTCCAGAAATAAACAATTTTTAAGTTTTAAATAACACCTCTTCTGAATAGCATGGTGAAATCTTTAGCCGTCCCATACTGATCTGCCCTGGACATAAATTATCTCTTTGTCCAACATATCCACACTGTATAGGCTATGCAACTGTTAGTCACTTAGTAGCTGTCTCAACAATTGGATTTTAAAAAAAACCATAATATATATGGGGTCCAATACTATCCTGGTTTCAGACATCTATTGGGAGTTTTGAAATATATCTCCCATAGATAAGTGGGGACTACTGCATTACAAATCCCATATTTCTTGCTTAGGTGACAGATAGACTACATAATGGTATTAGTCATAGAGATATAAATACAGAAAGTCGTTCTGATTACCATGATCATTTTTATTGAGAGTCCAAATTCCAGAATAAGTGAACAAACTACATACCCCAGTGGGGAACACTGAATATGGAAAGATCACATATATCTACTAATTCATATTTATCCATACATCCAGATTTATAAATACTTTACTTTTAAAAATTTTTTTTATTGTACTTTAGGTTCTGGGGCACATGTGAAGATCATGCAAGATTGTTGCATAGGTACATATATGGCAATGTGGTTTGCTGCCTTCATCCCCCCGTCACCTACATCTGGCATTTCTCCCTATGTTATCCTTCCCCAACCTCCCTACCCCCTGCTGCCCCTCCCCTAATCCCCCCCAACAGACCCCAATGTGTGATGCTCCCCTCCCTGTGTCCATGTATTCTCATTGTTCAACACCTGGCAATGAGTGAGAACATGCAGTGTTTGATTTTCTGTTCTTGTGTCAGTTTGCTGAGAATGATGATTTCCAGATTCATCCATGTCCCTACAAAGGACATGAACTCATCATTTTTTATGGCTGCATAGTATTCCATGGTGTATATATGCCACATTTTCCTTGTCCAGTCTATCATTG
Source organism: Plecturocebus donacophilus (assembly GCA_004027715.1). Classification (NCBI taxonomy): domain Eukaryota; kingdom Metazoa; phylum Chordata; class Mammalia; order Primates; family Pitheciidae; genus Plecturocebus; species Plecturocebus donacophilus. The sequence goes on from PVKP010000565.1 coordinate 178,896, forward strand.
ATGGGCATTTGGGTTGGTTCCAGGTCTTTGCTATTGTAAACGATGCTGCAATGAACATATGTGTGCATGTGTCTTTATAACAGAATGATTTATAATCCTTTGGATATACACCCAGTAATGGATTTGCTGGGTCAAATGGAATTTCTATTTCTAGACCCTTGAGGAATCGCCACACTGTCTTCCACAATGGTTGAACTAATTTACACTCTCACCAACAGTGTACAAGTATTCCTATTTCTCCACAACCTCTCCAGCATCTATTGTCTCCAGATTTTTTAATGATCACCATTCTAACTGGCCTTAGATGGTATCTCAATGTGGTTTTGATTTTCATTTCTGTAATGACCAGTGATGATGAGCATTTTTTCATATGTTTGTTGGCCTCATATATGTCTTCTTTTGAAAAGTGTCTGTTCATGTCCTTCACCCACTTTTTGATGGGGTTGTTTGTTTTTTTCTTGTAAATCTGTTTTAGTTCTTTGTAGATTCTGGATATCAGCCCTTTGTCAGATGGGTAGATTGCAAACATTTTGTCCCATTGTGTTGGTTGCCATTTCACTCTAATGATTATTTCTTTTGCTGTACAGAAGCTCTGGAGTTTAGTTAGATTCCATTTGTCTATTTTGGCTTTTATTGCCAATGCTTTTGGTGTTTTGGTCATTAAGTCCTTGCCTATGTCTATGTCCTGAATGGTTTTGCCTAGGTTTTCTTCTAGAGTTTTTATGGTGTTAGGTCTTATGTTTAAGTCTTTAATCCATCTGGAGCTAATTTTAGTGTAAGGTGTCAGGAAGGGGTCCAGTTTCTCTTTTCTGCACATGGCTAGCCAGTTATCCCAACACCATTTATTAAACAGGGACTCCTTTCCCCATTGCTTGTTTTTGTCAGGTTTGTCAAAGATCAGATGGTTGTAGATGTATTTCATTGCCTCCAAGGCCTCTGTTCTGTTCCATTGGTCTATATCTCTGTTTTGGTACCAGTACCATGCTGTTTTGATTACTGTAGCCTTGTGGTATAGTTTGAAGTCAGGTAGCATATGATGCCTCTAGCTTCATTTGTTTTGCTTAGGATTGTCTTGGCTATGCAGGCTCTCTTTTGGTTCCATATGAAGTTTAAGGTGGGCTTTTTTTTTTCCAGTTCTGTGAAGAGGGTCATAGGTAACTTGATGGGGATAGCATTGAATCTATAAATTACTTTGAGCAGTATGGCCATTTTCACAATATTGAATAGTTTACCATTTTTTCCTAACCAAACACATGAGAATGTAGCATTAGTTTTAGATCTCTGTTATCTATACAATCCCTTGCAAAAAAAAAAACACACCCTAGGAAATGTTGGAAGAGCCTCAAACTCTCTTTTGGTATCTTTTTTTCTTCCTTTATGCTATAACCGTGGTTTCTAGAGCCTACTTGTTAGCATTTGAAGAAGGTTTATTTTTTTATTTATCTGTTTCATTTTTATTTCACAATGCCAACTACTTAGTTAAGTGGTAAAGCACTTAAGACATCTCAAGCAGCAAAATATCTCAGGAGTAAAAATATATTCATAAAATAACACAATATGACAAGTGCAATAAATGAAATAAACACAGTGCCAAGGAAGCAGAGAGGAGGGAGCTATTGACTTTGTCTGGAAGATGGATATTTCAGTTGAGACAAATGTCAATTATTATATTTGAATGCTCATTTTAGACTTATATTTTAGTTAAAGGTTGAAGAAAACTTGGTTTTAAGATACCTATCAGAAAAGGCAACTTGAAAGCTACGAAGCATTTACTTTGTTATGTATATCCATTTTCATTTAACAAGCTAATCAAGCAATAAATTCAACACTGAAACAGAGATGTGAACCAACAGAAAGGAAGGCATGCGCTACCTTGTAGTAAAACCATAGTCACTTTGCAACACTACCTTGATGTGAAATATTACTGCTTTTGCAACCTGTTTGCTTTCAATTACTGCATCGAAGTGATCCTTTGATTGGAGGTGTCCTTCAATTACACAATGCAACGTGATAGAAATGACCTGTCTTTAGTGTGCAGCCAGCTCTGTACTTTCCAGAGAGATTTGAGGAAAAAAAAATACTGTTTTCAGATGTTCCATTTCAGACTGGATTTTTTATGCTAATTAGAGTTCTGAGCAATTTAGAAATGCTTTACATTCTGTTGGCTTGATATTATGTCATCTTTATCACTACTTTTATTTTTCTAGTAAACAAGGATTGGACTTACATATGTTATTTGTATGCAAATCATATTTTCATAAACATTCTTTCAATGTAATAGTTTCCAGTATATGTGCATAGCAGGCAGTTGCCGGAAAATAGGTGGCCTAAGGAACACTGTTTTTCATTGAGTGAAGCTACCATTATAAACAACAAGTGCTTATCTTTTAGCAAAGCAGCCTTACACACTAGCAACTGGATTAAAACTTCAATATGTATATGCGTGTATCTATGTGTTTACTTACAAACTGCTTCTTTGACCACCAGAAATCATTAAGGGTAAGACAATTTTATACAATTTTAAAATTACATATATCACAAAGAGGGAGAACAGGTATTAGGAGATGATGCTATGGGACACATAACAAGCTGGAATCAGCATGAGCTAATGGGTCAGGTTACCTGAAGTTGGATTCTTGTTCTTTCATTTACTTGCTGTGAATCTATGAGTGAAGTACTTCACATAATAAGCCTTGTTGATGTCATTTTGTAGAACGGTTAATGACTAAAAGATGAAACAATTGAGTTTTGTAGTATTTAATTAGGTAATGTATGTATATTATGTATGCACATAGCAGGCATTCTATATGTAATCCTAAAGAGTCTTAAAGAAAAATTAGTAATAACTTTAAATATGTCATTGTGAAAATGAACGACTTTGAAGAGTTCAAGCCTCTGGAAAGAGGCATGAACATAATAGAGTGGGGTGGTTCAGAGTGCCTTTCTCAATTTCTTTTAGAATAACACCTAGTGATGATAAAGGATTAGAAAACTGGGAACTTTTGTTAACAGCTTGTCCAAATGTAAATGGTAACAAGCATTTTAGAGATAAGTAGGCAATATATATTTAAAAGACTAAAGATTCCAAACCATGACCCTCTTCATTCCAGATTCCTGACAGATCACAATAATATTCACTCTAGCTGATTTACGCCAAAGAAATTTTATTAAAAAGTATTCATTTATAGAATCCTATGAAGGGCTAAGGAACCTAACTTTGATGCCATAAATCCTGTACAATCCAGTGGGAAACACGCCTGCGTCACTGAAGAACTGTACCGCTGCTACTGCTGTACGTCACTCAGTAACCATGATGCTGAGGGTTTGTAAAGAAAAAAATGAGTCACAGATACTACAAAGGACTAAACTAAACACCACTACCTTTATGCTTGTAAAATAGGTGATCTCCCAGCCAACAGCTACCACCTCAGTTTCACACTTCCATTTTCACATTCTACAAAATTGATTTTACTTCATGGAAACTGATACAATATAGAACCCTGCAATCTGGTCAATTGAGCTTCTCAAACACCATAGTTCAGAAGGAAATCTAGAATGGAGTCAAAGTTGGCATTTAGTGAGCAAATCTGTAATACCTTTCTCATTATTTATAATTCTCTTCTGTACCTTGAAGGGAGAAAAAAATGAAGGAATTATATAAATGTACAAGTAGTGATCTTTATCATAGCATGGCTTCAAGTAATAAAAGTTTGAGATAATATAAACAACAACAAAGGTTTGGTTAAATAAAGTATATATCATTTTATACAGGAAAATATTATTTAACCAATTAAAATGATGGTGATGAGGATCATTTAATGGTATGCATATCTATGTAAAATATATTGTTAAATGGGAAAAAAGACTATAAAAGAATTATAGAAAGATGTTTTCTGGTGAACACATGAATATATATATATAAAGAATACAAGTTGACAAGTTATATATCAAATTTATAAAGTTATAAGAATATTTCAGTGTTTTGGAATTTATATTTTCTGTATACACACGTATACATGTAATATATTTGAACTGATTTTGTTGCTTTTGTAAGAAACAATATCAATAAAAGTACTAAAATGTAATTTACATTTAAAAAATTGTGTGTCCCCATTAACTTTAAATTAAAAATAAAACGGGAAAAATTATTATATTTTTGAGGTAATGACTGCTGAAAACTTTAAAAATATTTTCTTGTAGAATTTCAAATTAAAATTTAGCTAATTTATCGATTTCTGAATCATTTCCTTATTATTAATAGAATGCCATACATGCTAGAATAAAAGACGGTGCAATGTCCATCTGAGGCATTCAAAAATGACAAACTATGTGTATGTGAGCTTGTGGGTGTGAGGAAGGTGAGGCTACAGCTGTTTGAATTAATTTTGGCTTTTACTATAGTTGGTCTGTCTAAAGTCATTTAACACTTCATACAAGCTATGTTTCTGCCATGTAGCACATTTACTTCCATAGAAAATACTTACCTCTAGCTATTATCAATTCTGTTTATCTTTTTCTGAGCACTGAATACTTGCAAATAATACACTAGCCTTTCTGAGCAACATACTAAGTTATGAATTGTTGCCTTAAAGAGCTAGTAGTCTTTTCCTTTCAGTCATGTAAAACATGTGTTTATGTTTAATGACACAATATAGAATTTAAGAACACAGTCTATAAATAGAACATCTGTGTTCAAAGCCTGAGCTTTGCTATTTAATAGCTTTGTGAATTTAAATAATTTACTTAATGCACTGTGCTCCAGTTTCCACATCTTGATATGTGAATAATTATTGTCCCCACTTCATGGAGTTGAATTGAAGCCTAAACCATGCCTGGCACATTGTAGTTACTGAATCAATGTCATCAATTATTATTTTTCTTTTTCCTGTATCATTGTTTGAATGAAGTGCTTTGGAAGCCTAGAGGGTAGATATAAACATTCTGACAGATGAAGTAAGGGAAGAATTGGCATTTAAGTTAGAGCTTGAGAATAAATATTATTTAATGGGTTGATATAGACAAGGGACATCCTGCATGAAAGAAAATAGGATGTGCAAAAGCATAGATCTTAAAAAGTGCATAGGCAGTCTAAGGATTACATATTAGTCATTTTTAATTCTAGGGATTAAATAGAAGAAGAGGTTAAGTAGCAGAAGAGAGGTTAGAGTCAAAAATACTTAAGTACATTAATAAGTAATTAAAGTAAGTTGAGGCCAGGTTTTGAAAGTGATATGGAAAAGGTTCCCTTGTCCCCCTCACAGGGCATGGGACGAGGGCGCGGCTCGCTTCTACAGTGCTCTGCGGCTGGAACCTATAGGGAAGCATACAGACAGGCAGGCTGTGGGCTCCAAGTCCACAGCAGTTCTCGCCCCAGTGGGCATGTGTTACGGGGTGCTCTTTGAGTTTGCCGTCTATAGGTGGCTTGTGTTAACCAGCTCAATTAGACCCTCTACTTTCTGGCAAGGGCAGAGGACTTTGTGTATCTGGGGTCCTTGTCTTGCTGTACCAGAAGAATTGGATCACATGTGGTCTTGGAGAATGAGGGCAAGGTTTTATTGAGTGGAAGTAGCTCTCTGCCCATAGGTAAGCCAGAGAGAAATGGTTTACCCCGGGCGTTGGGCCGCTCTGCGACCCTGGCTCTCCTCAAACTATTCCTGCCAAACTCCACCTCATTCAGCTGGCCAGTGGCCTGCCCGTGTGCTGGTGCCTGCTGACGTGCTCTGCTGCCACACTGCTCCCCTCAACGTTTTCTCTGCATCTAGCCGCTTGTGTCTTCTACAGATCTGCTCCTCTACGTGTCCAGTAGCTCGTGAGTGTGTGCCTGCTGGGGTCTGGGCTTTTTATAGGCACAGGATGGGAGCATGGTGGTCCAGGGTGTTTTGGGGAATGCAGCATTCGGGCATGAAGGCAGGAATCCTGTCCTCAGCTAGGTCTGTAGGGATGGAGCCCTAGCCAGGGACCATGCTGTCCTCTACCCAGCACTTCCCTTCTCCTCTTCTGCAGCATTAAAAGGGACCGTGCTTTTCCCTTCCCAGCCCTCCCATATCAAAAGTTCAGGTCCAGAAGTTCTCAGAAAATGCTTTGTTTCCTGGTTTGTTAAATAAGAAAGTAATACTCAAATATGGGGTATGTATTTACGTATACTAGAAGGTGAGATTTAAATAGTTCAGAATACAGCAGGCCCTTAAGGGTAATTTTTATCCTCTATTAAGGAAATAGCAAGTCTTTCTCAGAAGTTCATTCATGACTTTTTTTATTTAAACAATAAATCAGTAGAACATATCTTTAAGGTTACGTTGAGAAAGCTGCTGACATTGAGATAATTGTGTTATCTCGGACAAAGTCACTCAATCTCTCACGTGCTCATGGTTTCCTAGCATTTGTTAATATAAAACTGGTGACTAATTCAGGTTAATGCTTATACTAATTTAATATATTCAGTTGGTAAATATGAATTATGATGATTTTTAATATTCATCAAACATTTGCTATGAGTCCTACAGGGCAACTCATGCAGGGAAGCAAACAATTAGTTTGAGGTGATGTGTGCTGTACTGAAGTTATTCATTAAGTTTTGCTGGAAACAAAAATAAAAAAATAAAAGTTTGCACTGTGAACGAGGATTGATATTGAAATTTTTGCAGAGGAGACATGGCTAGAAGTGAGACTTAAAAATTAGTAAGTATTTGGATGGATGTCAGAGGAAGGCATTCTGGCAAGAAGAAAACAGCATATTAAAGGCAAGAAAGTGAGAGACAAACATGATAGCTTGGTAGAGTGGTTTCATTATTTTCTAAATAATCTTTGTATTTTTATAATATTGTTGGTTATAGTTAATAGTGGCATATAATGAAATAGATTTCAGGATAAATGAAATAACAAAATGTTTTGAGATATTGGGAAAGAATGAGATCACCAAGATCTGATAAAGTATCTTACATTCATAAAAGAATTCAAGACTGGCAGAAAATTTTTAAGATAGAATGAGTTTTATAGAATTTTAAATACATTTTTTTTTCTCCTTTGGGGACCCCTGAGAAATAATTAAAGTAATAAAATATCAATTTTATAAAAATGTAGAAATGCTTGAGTAAGAAACAGAAAACTAAAATCTATAATTGGGTACCAAATATCCCAATTTAAATGAAGATTGAACTTAACTAAGATGTTAATAAAGGCTAAATGAGCTTTAAGGAGCTTAAATCATTTTTCTTCATTTAACTTGGTTGCCTTCAAACACTTTTTTATTTTAGGAATTACTATGACAGGGTTAAAAAATGTAACACCTATGAAAAGAACTTAAAGTTGTCTATGCACCAAATTTCAGAGAGGATGAAAAGGCAGAAGAAGAAGGGAATGTTTCCTAATCATTGTAACCACCCTGTTGGGTACACAGCTCATACAAAGTGCTATGAGCCTAATTATCTCTAATTGACAGGGAAAACCTCTCCGATAGGTGTGGTAGGTCAACTAGTGAATCCTCACACATGTATACATCATTATCTCTGGAACCTGTGAATATGTTACCTTACATAGCAAAGGGACTTTGAGATATGATTAGTTTAGGACACTGATTGAATTGGAGAGAATCTTCAGTTATCTAAGTATTCCCAATTTTAACTACTGGATCTTATTAGGAAGAAAGCCTTTCCTAGTTGTATGAGGGAAATGTGGCTTTCAAGGGAAATGTGATTATGGAAGTGTCATCAGAGAGATGCAATGTAGCTGGCTTTGAGATGCAGGAAGTCAGCCATGAACTTTGGAATGTGGGAAGTCTCTAGAATCTGGAAAAAAGAAAGGAAACAAATTCTCTCCCAGAGCATGCAGAAAATAATATAGCCCTAATAACATCTTGATTTTAGCCTAGTAAGGTTTTTAAGACTTTAAACCTTTGAAACTCTAAGATAATTTTTTTTGTTTGGTTTAAGCCATTCCATTTGTGGTAATTCTTTACAGTAGCAATAGTAACTAATACAGTTGGTGTCATTAAACTCTCTCACAAGAACGAAGTCACTGAAAGATAGAGTTACTTATTCCATATACAGTTAGTAAGCACAGAACTAGGATTATAAATGTTTTCTATCTTTATCAAAAAGAAAAATGAGAAAGGCACTATACCAAAATAGAGAATTCAGATTTGGTTCATATCTCTAAAAACTGCATTTAGCAACTAAAATGTTTAAATGCTTCTGATCTAGATACTATAGTTGTAATTGTCAGTATTGTAGGATGAAAACTAAGTATTACTTTTCTTTCCTATAAGCAACATTTTTCTAAGCTATTATGATACTCATAGGACAACAAGTACTTTAAAATTCATAGAATAAAGGGTACATTGCTTGTTAATTTATTGAGCTAAGTGGGTGTTTTACCCAGGTGAGTTAGATGGAACAGCGCCATGCTCTGAGTTTGAATCACAAGTCCTTTATTAATTAGCTGGCGACAGAAAGACGGCCAATGCTCAAAATTCTCTCAGCCCCAAAGAAGGGGCTGGATTCCTTTTTATACCTTGCTTAAGGTAAGGGAGGGGGAGCCTAGCAGGAGCAGAGTTTACAGAAGCAGAATAAGCAAGTTAGATAAGGAGGCTGATAACTAGGAGGCAGGAGGTTCTCATGATTGTTGATATTTTTAAGGAGGGTATACCCAAGTGGTTCCCATAATTGGTGGTTACCAAGGGGGTATTCCATACTTGTCATATAATCAATCAAAGGGGGGCATTCA
>PVKP010000566.1:0-57579 GCA_004027715.1 Plecturocebus donacophilus
TGCTTCCAAGCTTCGCTTCATGTCTTCTGGACTCAGAATATGTCACATAGCCATTCCTAAACCAATTATTTAGGAAAAGGTATAGAATTATAATTAAACTAATTGGGCCACATGGAGGCAGGATGATGCTGAAAAAATATTGGTTTCAGATTATTGGATAAGAAACAATATTGAATAGGAAAACAAATAGCAGATTGGCTCTTTGTTTTCCTCTGGTTGTTGGTTATAAATGAACAGTAATGGTCATTGCAACCCAAATAGCAACAAAAGGCAAACACAGGTGTGTCCAAAGTAGGTGTTCTTAATTAGTGCATTCTACTGTATAGTAGGTTTATATTCCACTGCCCAGATAAACCAGAGGCCTTTATCCCAGTGCTATCAGCTCAGAGACACTACAAAACTCCTGTTAACTGGTCATCTTGGGACACAATCAGTTCTTCTAGACATAGATCCAACTGTGATAGCCTTCAACCTAAACTACTTGCTTCTGTTTTTGCCACCTTTCAGTCTGTTTCTCCTCATGGCTCAGGTGATTGAATTCAAATTTAAGCCAAGTCATTCCATTCCGTGTTTAAAATCCTCAGCAGATATCAATAGTTATTGGGACAATGGCCAAAACCTTGAACGTAGCCTACAATCATGCATGTTTGCCTTCTGCCTATCTCTCCAGCAGCCTCTCTCCCTGTTCTGGCCAAACTGGCTTCTTTCACACCATCCTCTCATGATTTTCATATGCTAGTCTCTCTATTGGGATTTCTTTTCCTACTCTCTTTACCAAATCAACTCATTCTTCTGATCTGGGATACACCATCTCTTCCTCAGAGAAGTCTTTCCTGACCCTTGATAATATCAAATTGCCATCCTAGAGCCTCTCATAGCACCACATTCACCTGCAGTGAACTTACTACACCAAGCATGAACTAGTATGTTCACTTACTATAGTTTTATTTTCTATTTATTTGAGAGATGAATTGATTAATCCTATGTGTTCATTAGTCTATTAACCCATTGTCTTAGTCCATTCTGCCTCACTATAAAGAAATATCTGAGGCTGGGTAATTTATAAAGAAAAGAGGTTTATTTGGCTCACATTTCTGCCCACACTTCCAGGAAACATGGCACCAGCATCTGCTTTTGGTGAGGGCCTCAGGAAACTTCCAATCACAGCAGAAGGCAAAGAGGGAGCAGGTATGTGTGGCAAGAAAGGGAACAAGAGAGTGAGGAGAGGAAGGTGCCAGGCTCTTTTTAAAAATCAGATCTCACAGAGACAAAGAGTGAGAACTGAGTCAATCTTATGAAATGGCACCAAGCCATTCATGAGGGATCCATCCTCATGACACAAACACCTCCTGACTAGGCCCCACCTTTAACATTGGGGATCAAATTTCCACATGATATTTGGAGGGAAAAAACATCAGACCATATCACCGTGAAAGCAGTGATGGATTCTGTGTTTGCTGCTTTGTATCTCCTGTTCTTAGCACATTGCCTGACACATGGTGAGTACTCAGTACATAAATTAAAAACAAATCAGAGAACCCAACAGTCCCATGCTCTATTCCCTTAACCTCTTCACTACTGTAATTCATCTCCACTCATTCTCCCTCTCTACCTCCACCTAGGCAGATTCATATCTTGACCCCAACCTCCTGACTCCCAATCTCTGTCTGTCTCTTTTGGCTCTGCAAACTCTAAGAAGTTGGACTTACCTCCAGGATCTTTGTAACTGGTGCATGATATAGCCTAATTTCAGCAGCTGGATTTAGAAAATGACTAAAATGTTCTCAAGTTCTTAAAATGTATTATGAATAATGAATAAGCTAACAAGTAAATAAATTAGTAGTACAGTATTAGATTAAAAGCCCAAGCTTTGCAACTTATAACAGTGATATCTTAATAAACTAAGTGTATACCCAGTTTAGCTACATAACTTCTCTGAGTATCAGTTGCTTCAGCATAAAATGGGGATAATGATATTGATCTCAAAAGATTTTCATAGGTATTCAATAAGCTAATGTATGCAAACATTTAGCCTGGAAATGGAAGCTATTATTAACAAACCAAGTTCCTATAATGACAAAAATGTTCCTCTCAGAAAATTTGCCTTTATAAAGGCAAATTTATTTCTTTAATAAAATGATGGAATAAATTCAGGAAAAGGGGGTTAAAAACTATTGCTATACAGATTTCAGGTAATGGACGTAGTTAATATATATTATTCACAAGGCAAAGTGCTTGACTTTTTGAACCAGTTAGTCCATGCTGTGCTCAGAACGCCAACAAAATTTTAGGTCCAATAGAGTACTGAAATCCAGGTCAATTGTTCTGTTTCCCAGAACCCAGTCCTAGGTTAGATTCTCTGCATCAAAACTTTTTCTGTGTTAATTAACTCACTCCCTTCTGCTCTGTTAAACTTGGTATTATTCTGCCACTTAGTTTTGACAACAAAGAGCAGTTGTCAACAGCAGTTTTCCATGTTTGCATATTCTAGTTGTCTTCTCTGTCACTTTAGCTGTATGTCACAAGAAAAGACAAGGAGAATGTTTTCCAACAGCTGTGGCAGTCTATGGCATATAAACCATTCGCCAGCATTCTACACCCAGAGCAGACATTATTAATCAATCAGAATATTCTTTTCCACTAAAACCCATATGGAGTTTCTTATTCCTTCTCAATGCTAAACTACAGAAGCTGCACCACTTAATTAGAGTCGATTATGTAAGATATAACCTATTCTCCATGCTGGACTTAGGAAAATGTTCTACAAGAAACCAGAAATCTAGTTATCACAGCAAGAAACACAAGTGTAATCTTATGAAGGTATCACCCATGAGGACTAGCTTTGCAATGTTACCGCAATCAAAGAACTACAAAGCAGAAATAAAAAAGAACTGCAATCCAGAAACAAAAAAATAACAACAAGGGCAAAATTGCCCAAGTGCTTTACTTCATTTTCAAATGCCTTGAATGGAATGTCAATGAGCTCAGGAATATTCTATTTTAAATTTTCACTTTTCTTTCTTCTCCACTTCCTTCACACACTTCTTCCATGGCTCACTTGTCAAAATCCTCAAAATATTTGTCACCAAGCCCTATAACATCCCCTCTTGCCCTTGTTCTGCTCCCAATTTTCTCTAAATTTGTGTCTCTGAAGCACAAAAAGCTAGCCTGGAATTATATGGAAGAGGGAAATACTGAAAATGGTCATATCAGTATCATCTTTCACAGCAGGGGTAAAGAGAGGATTCAGAATTCTCACACATTAGAAATGTTTAGATATACCTAGGCTGTAATTTTGGGGCCATTACTTTGCCCTTCCTCCATCTCAGGAATCAACAGTTCCCATTATCAGTGCTGGCATTCGCAAAAAGGATCCCAACAAGCCAAATCTAAGCACAGCTTTGGCATAAGGAATGGCTTTTTTGAAGCTAATGCTCAGAATTCCCCACAGAGCTTGTGAAAAAAAAAAAAAAAAAAAAAAACAGCCACTTCAAATGATAAGAGCCTATTTCCTACTGTATAGCCACCTTCTGTCTCTCTCATCTCTTCATCATGTAACAGAAAATGTGAAAGGAGAGGAGAGAGACTGCTAAGAAAAAGGCAGCCTTGATTTCATTCATTAAAAGAACCAAAAATTAGAAACAAGTAACAACTTTATTGGCTTTTGCTTCATCTCCAAACATAAAGGCCCTGAGCAATAAAAGATCCAATAAAAACACAAAAAAGGACTGATAGAAAATGCAACCCCTCATCGTCATTTCCCTAACTTTAAAGGAATCTTGATCTTTCCACTGATAGGCAGAATTGTTCTTCTAGCTTTGAGTCATATAAATTTTCATTACTGACATCCAATTTTATTTGAATTCTCAAATTTTTTAGAATATGTACCTTACACAGCCATGAAACCCAAGATAGCACAGCTTTCCCCAGGGCCCTCTGTAGTTCAAGACAACCAAGCACCTATATTCTGATGCTGTGAGGGATGAATAAGACAAAAGTCTGGAGGAAACAGAGTGCCAGAAAAGCCCACACAGGTCAGAAGCAAATCTCTACAAGAGAGAGAACCATCTGAGTCAGGGATTCTGAAGTCTACCATACCTACTTAGAAAAGACATATATTCAAATCAGCAAAGTACCCAACATGCCTCTTCTGACCCAGGGTTGAAGGCACCCAATAAAAAGTCCCTTTGGCTACATTCCAGCACCTCAGGAGATGGCTCTTGACATCCCTATCCTCCACCCTGAACTAGCTTGCTATTTTGTTGTCTTAAGTTTACATTCCAGTACCTCATACATGTATGAGTTTACTCCATGGGAAAAGGTAAGAATTGACTATGTTGGTCATGGAAAATTCTATTTGAGTCAAGCTTAGGGAAGCCCCTCCCCTTCCTCATAATCAGGTGATATGCTTGATGACATAGGTGGTTCAGAATATTTGAAGGGCCCTCTGGTCTTCCAGGCCACACTGCTTCCCAGCAATATGCTCATTAGACACACCTGCAAGATCCCTTAAATGTAGATACCCCTGTAGATTTCCTGTGAAACCTGAGCACAGGACATTTGGTGAGAGACGACACTAGGCTCCTAGTGCCCAGCCTTGTAGGTGAACCATACCGATTTCCCTCTCAGTTTTTCTCATCTCCCACTAGGCACTGAAAGAGATTGGACTACTCTCCCCATAGTTGTTATTGTCTCTTCTTTTATAAAATATTCAAAGAAATGTCAAAATACCTTTAGAATATTCCCTTGCTGTGAAACAGGGTAAGGAAGTTGTTAAAAGCAGTTAACTAAAATGCTTCCCTTTCACCCATCAAAATCTGATCTCTTTTCCCCAAACTATGCACTTCCTTGGGCTCTGTGGGAGGAAGAGATAGCATGAGGTGTGAGGAAAAATGTTGTCATTCGCCTTTTTCTCCTTTTCAGGAATAGTCAAAGTAGAAACAAAGAGGAGGAGAGCATATAAAAGAAGATTAAAGCTTGATGATTGCCTTATAGGTATTAACTGAAGCAAAATGATATTACATCAGCATCAAATTACATTAAATTCTCTGAGAGAGAGGAGGGAAAGGAAAGAAGAGATTGCTGGCCAATTTCAATATTACTTATACTAGGAAGTATCAGACACTATCCAAAACAGAAAAATGTTTTGTATAAAGGTATAATATGGGTAACCATTAGACAGAGCATCCAGATCTCCCTAAATGCTGCTATATCAAGAAGAAAAAAAGAAAAGAAAAAGAAAAAAAGTGATCAATAAAATAAACCCATAGTGAAACATTATTGATGTATACGCACACCCCCCGACATCACATAAAATAAAACCATATAACACAACTAAGATCAAAGCTCTTAATCATATCAATAAATATAAATTGGCATAACAAATCTATAAAAAATTTTCAGATTTGCCAGAAAATCATAATTTAACACATCTGAGAGACACATGCAAAACAAATTATGAAAGATTAAAAGTAAAAAGGTGGACATATGAATAAGCAAAATCCAATTCAAAGGCATAATGGAAGGGGAAAAGTCTGTTTATAAGGGTAATAACTATTATTATTATTATTATTATAGTAATAACACCTAAGTAAAATCCACATGAGACAAAGTATAAAATATTTCTGAATAACACAAAAGCAGACTTGAACAAATAAAAAGGCTTTCTTTACATATTCTAGACAAGGAAGTACCAACATCAAAAAGTTGGCAGTACACCCAAAGTTAACTTTTATACTTAGTGAGTACCACCAAAATCTCATCAGGTTTTTATTTTCCTAAAGATAAAGTTGATTAAACCATTAATTTGGAAAAACAGCAAAAAATAATAATAATAATAGGAAATAGGAAGAGGAAGTCTTGCCCTGCCTGGTTTTAAAATGTTTTTTCAAACCTATAAAAACTTTTAAAATGTGATATTGGTATATGAATAGACAGAAAGACAAATGGAACAAATAGAATATCCAGAAATAGATCTAATCGCATGTGATAATTTAGCATTTAATAACTGGAATGTGTAAAATTAATATTTTTTATTAATTCAGATTCACCATCTCAAATGAATTGGGAAAAGATTAATGTTTTAATAAGTGGCATTGAGATACCTGATAAGTAATATGGAAAATGATAAAATTGGATCTATTCCTCACTCCATATACCAATATAAATTCCAAATGGGTCAGATTTAAATATAAGACTATGGCCAGGCACAGTGGCTCACTCCTGTAATCCTAGCATTTTGGGAGGCCAAAGTGGGCGGATCACTTGAGGCCAGGGGTTTGAGACCAGCCTGGCCAACATGCCAAAACCCTGCAGTGGTGCACACCTGTAGTCCCAGCTGAGGCAGGAGGATCGCTTGAACCCAGAAGGTGGAAGTTGCAGTGAACCATGATCCCACCACTGCTGGACAATAGAGTGAGATTCGATCTCAAAAAAAAAAAGATACAATAAATATAAGACTACTACTATATCAGTACTATAAAAAAGCATGGTCTAAACTTGGGAGTAGGAAACATTTTCTTGTGACTCAAAATCTAGATGCAATAAGAGAAAAGTTATATAAACTTGACATTAAAATTATAAAAACTATACAGCAAAAAAACTCTTAATTTAAAAAAAAAAATTGTTTTAACCCAGAGAAAAACACTCACCACTTTTTGCAGGGATGATGAGTTAATATTATAAAACTACAGAAAAAAAAATCAATAAATTATAGTAAACTGGGGGGGCAAGAGATATAAACAGACATTTCACCAAAAAGTAATGTAAATGCCTCTTAACCCATGTGAAAAGAGACTCAATCTTACTACCAATAAAACAAATGCAAATTAAGGCTATTCCACCCAGAATGACAAAAAATATCTAAAACTCTTTCCTCCAACTCTTTTGGAAAGGTTGGAGGAAACACTGTCACACATTGCTGGTACAAAACAGAACAAACCCATTAAGACATTGACCGTATCTAGCAAAACTAATAAGCATTTACCCTTTGACTCAGTAATCTCACTTCAAGGACTCAATCCTCAATCTGTTTAAAAACAGAAAAAGATGTATGCAGAAGATTATCTGTAACAGCACAATTTATTACTGTAAAAGCGTGCAAACAAACCAAATAGCTTTCAATAGAGAACTGATTCAGTGGTCAGCAAACCACAGTGCACAGGCCAAATCTCCAGGGCTGTTTCTATACAGCCTGGAAGTTGAGAATGGTTTTACATTTTTAAAGGACTGTAGAAAAAAAAAATGTGACAAATATGTTATTATCTGGTTCTTTACAGAAAATGTTTGCCAAACTTGGCTATTAACCAGTGTGGTATATCATGCAATTAAGAACTACACAATTATAAAGAAAATTGAGGATCCCTTCCTTATACCTTATACAAAAATAAACTCCAGATGGATTAAAGATTTAAACATAAGACCTAACACCATGGAAACCCTAGAAGAAAACCTAGGCAATACCATTCAGGACATAGGCATGGGCAAGGACTCCATGACCAAAACACCAAAAGCAATTGCAACAAAAGCCAAAGTAGACAAATGGGATCTAATTAAGCCAAAGAGCTTCTGTACAGCAAAAGAAACTATCATTAGACCAAACCGACAACCAACAGAATGGGAAAATATTTTTGCAATCTACCTATCTGACAAAGGGCTAATATCCAGAATCTACAAAAAACTTAAACAAATTTACAAGAAATAAAACAAACAACCCCATCAAAATATAGGCAAAAGATATGAACAGACACTTCTCTAAAGAAGACATTATGTGGCCAACAAACATATGAAAAAAAAGCTCATCATCACTGGTCATTAGAGAAATGCAAATCAAAACCATATTGAGATACCACCTCATGCCAGTTAGAATGGCAATCATTAAAAAATCAGGAGACAACAGATGCTAGAGAGGATGTGGAGAAATAGGAACACTTTTACACTGTTGGTGGGAGTGTAAGTTAGTTCAACCATTGTGGAAGACAGTGTGGTGATTCCTCAAGGATCTAGAAACAGAAATACCATTTTACCCAGAAATCCCATTACTGGATATATACCCAAAGGATTATAAATCATTCTACCATGAAGATACATGCACACATATGTTTATTGTGGCACTGTTCACAATAGCAAAGACTTGGAACCAACCCAAATGCCCATCTATCATAGACTGAATAAAGAAAATGTGGCACATATACACCATGGAATACTATGCAGCCATAAAAAAGGATGAGTTCATGTCCTTTGCAGGGATATGAATTAAGTTGGAAACTATCATTCTCAGCAAACTGACACAAGAACAGAAAACCAAACACCACATAAGTGGGTGTTGAACAATGAGAACACATGGACACGGTGGGAGGGGAACATCACACACCGGGGCCTGTAGGGTGGCGGGGGGTGGGCTAGGGAAGGGTAGTAGGGGGTGGGGGCATTGGGGAGGGATAGCATTAGGAGAAATACCTAATGTAGATGATGGGGTGATGGATGCAACAAACCACCATGACACATGTATACGTATGTAATGTTCTGCACATGTACCCCAAAACCGAAAGTATAATAAAAAAGAAAAATTAGGACTAAAAATAACAACTGCAATAGATTGAAACACAAATATGTGAGTTGATACGATGTTAAAAAACAACAACAGCTGAGCATAGTGGCTCACGCCTGTAATCCCAGCACTTTGGGAGGCCAAGGTGGGCAGATGACAAGGTCAGAAATTAGAAACCAGCCTTGCCAACATGGTGAAACCCCTTCTCTACTAAAAATATAAAATACTAGCTGGTATGGGGGCAGGCACCTGTAATCGCAGCTACTCAGGAGGCTGAGGAAGGAGAATTGCCTGAACCCAGAAGGCAGAGATGTATGTTGCAGTGAGCCAAGACCATGCCACTGCACTCCAGTCTGGGCAACAGAGTGAGACTCCACCCCTCCCCCGCAAAAAAAAACCACCACCAACAACAAAACAGCTCATTGCTCACTTTTGGAGAATGCCAAGAAACAGGCAAATAAAATGAAAGAACCGAGCATTTAACCCACTTTTCTTAAGAAACCAGTCACCACTACCATGACAAAAAGAGGGACAATAAGGTATGTGCTTCTTGATATAAATAAACACCACCATCCGTGGAATAATGCAGAAAACAAATCAAACCTTAATCTGAGTAAGCTTTTAAATCTGCTTATCAATTTATAGAATATGCAAAGGACAGAAAAAAATGCTTTTAATAACACCATAAAAATACAATTAGCAAAATCTAGACTGTGAGACACTCTTACTGACAAAGTGACCAGATTTCAACAAGTTGCAAAGAAGAAAGAACACCTTAGATCAAAGGAGGCTTCAGAGACCTATTAAACAATTAAAATATATGAGTCTTATTTGTATCATAAGTCAAACCAATTATGAAAACAAATTGTGAAAAAGCATTTATGCAGCAACTGAGAAAATTTTAACACTAATATTTGAAAAAATTAAGAAATTATTAATTTAGTTTAATGATTGTATTGAGATTACTTTTTTTGTTTTTGTTTTTGTTTAATTTCTGGTTTTAGGGTTTTTCTGAGACAGTGTCTAGCTCTGTCATCCAGGCTGGAGTGTAGTGGTGCAATCTTGGCTCACGGCAACCTCTACCTCCTGGGTTCAGGCGATTCTCATGCCTCAGCCCCCCGAGTCACTGGGACTATAGGCACCATGCCTGGGTCATTTTTGTATTTTTAGTAGAGATGGGTTTTCACCCTCATGTTGGCCAAGCAGGTCTCCAACTACAGATCTCATCCACCCATCTCAGCCTCCCCAAGTGCTGGGATTATTGACATAAGCCACCATGCCTGGCTGAGATTACATTTTTTAGTAGTCCTTATTTTTCACATTGAAACATTAATAAAAGAAATGATATCAAGTCTTGGATTTTCTTCAAAATAAGCTAGAGGCAGGGGGTTAGCAAGCAGAGCACAAATGAAGTCAGTCAAGAATTGACCATTGTTGAAGCTGGATGACACATTCATCTAAAGAGACACAGGGGTTCATCGTGCTTTTTTATTTTCATATATAATTAAACTTTTGGAAAATAAAAATATTATTTTTAAATAAAATCAGAAAAAAAAAGAAAAAACTGAAGCACCACCATTCACCCCAAGCACTGGGGATAAACTGTGAATTATGAATTTTGGGATCAGCAACTGCCTGTGATTTCATTAAAAACTCACCACTGAGCACAGTGTTTGAGCTGAAGTTCTACATCATCCACAAAGATATCCCTCTTAAATTCACTTCCCTTTCCTTTCTGTGGACTTTTAACATAAATCATTGGTTCCCAAGTTTGGTTAAGAAGCAGAATCATCTAGAGAATCTGTTTTCAAAATACAGATTTCTGAGTCTTATCCCAGTTCTACTGAACCAGGACCTCTATGGGTAATGCCCTCAAATCTATATTTTTTAAATGCTCCAGTGATTCAGGTGGAGTTGGCTCACAACTCACTGTGGCATTAAAATTTAAATCAATATTGCTCAAGTTTTTACAATCTATGTCCCCTTTTGCTAAACATAAATATCTTATATCTACCTTTAATACTATTAATACAAACATTGGAACTTTAAAAATTTTTTCTAACTATGTAGAAATCCTCTTTTATACATATTTGTATGTAATGTATACTGTATATATTTTATATATTATTATAAATGAATATATGCACATATAAAATATATAAAATATATGTGCATATATTCATTTATAATATGTAAAATATATTTTATATATTACTCATATAAATGCTAGGATATAGTCTAGCAATTGTATGAATAATATATAAAATATATACAGTATACATTACTCACACAGAAATACATATACACATATGTGTGTGTATGTGTATAGGTATATACATATGTGTGTATACGCATATGTGCATATGCATATACACATACACACACATAACATACAAACACAAATATATATTCATTTATATGAATAATATATACAGTATACATTACATATAAATATGTATGAAATAGAGGGTTTCTACATAGTTGGAAAAAATGTTTAAAGTTCCAATGTTTGTATTAATAATATTAAAGATAGATATAAGATATACATATATCTATATACATATATCTACACACACATATATATATTCATTTATATGAATAATACATAAAATATATACAGTAAACATTACATATAAATATGTATAAAATAGAGGGTTTCTACATAGTCAGAAAAAATGTTTAAAGTTCCAATGTTTGTATTAATAATATTAAAGGTAGATATATAAGATATAGATATATCTATATACATATATACACACACACATATATGTATATATTCATTTATATAGATAAACATATATATATACACACACACACATATATATGTATATGTGTGTGTGTGTATTAGAATATATGTATATTCTAACTACCTCACCTCTCCAAATTCTCCACTCAAGCCTTGAGTTGGTCTTCAAATTATTTCTTGATTATTAACTCAAAATGGTTTAAGCAACCTTAAAATAAGTATTATGTCATATTTCTTTCATCAACTTCATCACCATTAGCTTTGCAATTTGGCAAGATAATTAATTATTTTATTTAAGGACTATTTACAGAGCAGCTGATATATGCCAGACATAGTGCTAAGGATATATGGTGAATAAGATTTCTGCCCCTTGGGAGACTATGTCCTACCATGCAAAGACAAGTGATGATTAAGATAAGTCAATATAGTAATGAATTCTATGAAAATAATAAAATAGAGTGATGTAATTGGCTGGGATTGAGCATGGACTCTGCTTTAGAAGGGATATTCTAGAAAGATCTCTACAAAGATGCAACATTTGAGCTAAGACTCAATGACATCTCAACTCTTGAGTTCCAGAAACTAAAGCAGAAGTTTCCAGACTCCTACACAACCCTCCCACCTGGCCTCAGGCTTCTATAGTTAGGGAATGGGAGCAGAAAAGTTCAAACTAAACGAGTGGAAGATTCCTCATCCCAAGGGGAATAGACAACATAGCAATTATGATCCTGGGAACAACAGCTAGAGAGTTTCAATCCCATGGGGCCAAGAAGGGCTTGGAAGAGTTTATTAGTGATAAGCAGAGTAGAGTGAAGTCCAGAGAGCATTTCCCAAATGCAGAGGACTGCATAAGACACATGGAGACTTTCCATATCTTTGGACTGTTTAGAGGTCTCCAGAATACAACTGAAATTCAATTTCATCCAAGGAAAGTGAAGAGATCAACAAGGACAACATAAATGCCATGAACAATAAAGACGTGAGTTTTCTCACACTTGCGAGTAATGTCTGAAAATTCATACCTACCACAATGAATAATAACTACAATTAAACAGAAAGGGTTACTCTGTAATTGCTGTTTTCTATATATAATTTCTAACTCTTATAATCATCTTACAAAGGAAGCATTAGTACTCCTCCTTGATCTTCCAGTTTGCAGATAGGACACTGAGACTCAGTGTAAGTTTTCCCAACGTCTTAGCAAATGAATTATAAAACCATTTACTCAGTGGTACTAAACACAGTACTAGGCATATTGACAGTACCAGTACATTTATTGTGTTTATTAATTGGCCTTTTGAAGAATCTCCAGCTCAAAGAGTTTTGAACTCATAGTAAGTTGGTCTGGTTTACTATGAGTCACCAAAGTGACTTACATATTTAGTGTTATGCTTTAGGAATTTACTACGCATAAGGAAAGCAATGTAATCAGTCTTAGGGACAATTAAATAAGACAGATACTGTCCTGTGCAAACAACAATCTATCAGTAGATAAAAGTATACAAACAAGTATAAGGAAGTTAAATAACCTAGATGAGAAGTGCAAAGCATTTCTTTGGATGTTTGCAGGAGGGAAAGATCACTTCTGCCTTGGGATACCAAAGAGGTATCTCTGCAGAAAAAGCATGGGTCAAGGAGGTAGTTTTAGGTTCCCAGTGCCAGAGAGAACTGTCCAAATCTTACTCATACTTTCATGAGGATGTCTCAGCAATTATCTTGTGAATTTGAACAATATTAGTTAACCTAATTAGTTCAGAACAACTGAAGCCTCTTTACCCTCAGCATCCATTTTTCCTGGATTATATAGTTTAGTCTTCTTTACACAGCACAAGTGAATTCCATTTGTTTCAAGAAGCAAGAATGAAATTCCACAGACATTGCCCTTGTATGGATAGTTAGCATGCTGCACTGACTCTCAAGAAAAGACAAAACCATGTCACAGCACTGATTCATAAATATGTGATTACCTATGTGACTGCCTGTCCCGCAATTTCTCCTTTTCTGTAAAATGTACCCCACCCCTAGAGGCTGGGGAAAGAATGAGGACCTTTCTCTATTACCTGATCCCTGCCTCCACCACAGCTGATTGGACCCAGCCTGGAATAAATCAGGCTTCTCTCTCGCAGCAGTAGAAAAGAGGAGACAACTTGTTAATAGAGAGAGAAATGTAGACAGAGACGCAAGAACAATCAGAAACACAAGTCCATGTAATTAAGACAGAGAATAGCCAAGAGAGTAACTACCTTGGCTTCTGATGTTTTTGGTTCCTGGATGCAGCCCCGGAGAGTCTTATAATAAATTCCCTTTTATTTGCTTAAGGTAGTTTCAGTGCTTCTGCTACCTGCAACCAAAAGACATTTTCAGGAGGCCAGAAGGATAAAAAAGAAAGCATAAAACAAGACTGGGTACAGGAGAAAGTGCTTTGTTCCATCGTCGAGGACGGCTATGGTTCGTGAGATGTCGTGTTCCAGCACTTAGCAGCAGGCCCTGTGCTCTTTTTACGAGGAGCTCTGACAGCCTGTACCCAGCCAGGGCTGGGAAGGCGCTGTGACTTTCACACCCTCGTGACCACAGCAATTTGACAGCAGAGGATAATGAACCTCATAGCTGGGGTTGGGATGCTTCTGTCTGCTTCAGCAATGGCCTCTTCAGTGAAGTACTAGAAAAAAGTACTCAGGGGGAAGCTGCTTCCCAGGTCAGAAATGATTCCTGAAAAATTCTATCCAGGGGCTACTTTCAAACACAATGTGCACAGTAGGCAGGAAACAGGGAGGCATGAGCAGAAATCTCCGGAAACCAGTCCTCCTCTGACAATAAAATTTTCTCTCTACTGAAATGGAAATTTTTCTCCCTTTCATTTGCTTCTGCTACCATGGAATGGCCCTCTATTTTTCTTTTTTTCTGAATTTTCTTGGCTAAATGATATGATTGTTTGTCTTCTCTCTCTTCTACAGGAAGATAAACACTCTGAGAGTAAGATCCAGGTCAACTTTATTTCTAGACTTACACAGTGCCTCATACAGAAAACGTGCTCCAGGATAAATGCTTATAAAGGCTCTGCCACTTACTACCTGTGTGATCTCAGGGAACTTTCTTAACCTCTTCAAGTCTTAAAATAGTGATAATATTCCTTTGCTTTCTGGATTACGTGTAAGTGAAGATTAAGACATACGTAAAGTGTCCTGCATGGGATAAGCACACTATAAATGATAGCTATTAGTTGTCAGCTCTGGGCATGAGTAGTAGCAAAACCAAACGGCGCCCTCTCTCCCCTGCCTTGACTATCCGACCTGGCTTCTTTTTGAACCCCAGTGTGCCCCAGTAGCAATGGTGCATCCATTCATCCAGCAGAGGGAGCTAGGCTAGAAAGTAAATACACTAAGTGAACCGTAAGTACACAATAAATAGCTGCATCGTACCCAGCTTTGAAATGTGCAAAAAATTATACCTGCCAAATTAGAAATGGCTTTCAAGTGCCTGATGCTACATTCATCACCATGTCCCAGAAAGATGCTGACTGAAGGTTTTCAAAAACTTCAAAAGACTCTTGCAATAATTGCATATTCATTAGACAAATTAGTTCTAGATTATTTTTAAAACCATAACTTGGAGAAAAAAAAGACCAACAAAGAATTGAATAAAATTATGCAGGAGCAGTGTTTAGAATATAAAACTGTAGAATACTATTCATTCTGTATGAAAGCATTAAATGGAAAAAGTGGGGAGAGGGAGGAGGAAACCTAAAAATAAAAAGCCATAGAGAGAAAAATAATCTGTCTTTACAAAATTCAGTCCTTTGGAAGGAGATAGAATTTTTCTATTAGTTTTGGTTGGGAGGGAAATGTACACTGTTTCCACCTCTGATAGGGGAACATCATTGGGAAAATAATAACCACTATCATCATAACACTACATTGGCTCAAGTAGGTTATTAGCACAAAGTAACATCTACAAGTATCTGCTGGGATCTTGTTCTTTGAGGAGTAGTCACAATCTAGTATAACAGACCTGGCTTCATTTTTTTGTAGGCTCCATTATTCCCAAAATAAGCTGCTGCCATATCACTCAGATGTATTAACAGGGTAGAAGGTCAGGAAAAGCAGAGAAAAGCCACCAAGGGAGCACCCAGTGGCTCGCAGCTTCCTGCCTTGAAGTGCATTTCAAAATGGAAAAACAACTCCTAGAACACCAGCCCAGGCAGGGCTCTTCATGACAGCAGCCGTGGGGAGGGAAATGCTGGTTTGCACCATGTGGGAAGGTTAAGTGACATGGTCCCTTCCTGAGGCCACATGTGTACAATATCAAGGTATAAATTAAAGAGCCCAGCAGCATCCCTGTTACTTGCCAATGCCCATTGAGGTTGATCATTTCACCATATGCAAAGGGCTGGCTGGCTTTCACCTGGCAGAAAAATCAAGAAGCTTTTCAACACCGCTTGTTCCAAAACTAACATCATCGTCATAATTATAAGCACAGTGCTATATCACAGGACTAGCAGGGGAGGAAGGCATTGAGAAAATGATCACGTAATTAAATTTATGATTCTAAATTGTAGCTCATACTCCAAAGGGAAAAAAAGACCAGAGAGCCATAGAGAAAAATAAGGAGTATTATTTATATTGGTTGAAAGGGAGCAGTCGGAGAAGATCAGTATTTCTAGGTAGTACAGAATAGTTAAGAACCTAGGCACTAGTGTCAGAAAGATTTATATTTGAGCCTGAATTTGTCCTTTACAAGCTCTATGACTTTGACTTAGGTAAGTCATTTTCCTCTTCAAGCCTCAGTTCTCTCATTTGCAAAATGAGGATAATAGTAAGTTAAGATGTAATGATGCAATCTATACTACCCCTAGAATTGACTAAGCAATCAACAAAACTATTGTTATTATTGAACATGATAGTCCAAAAAATATCATAACCAGTGTATTAGTTTGCTAGGGTCGCTGCACCAAATGCCAAAGACTGGATGGATTAAATAATAAAACTTTGTCTTCTCACAGTTCTGAAGGCTAGAAGTTCAAAACCAAGGTGTCAACGTGTTTGGTTTCTTCTGAGGACTTTGTCCTAGACTTCCAGATGACCACCTTCTTGCTATGTCCTCCCATGGCCTCTCCTCTGTATGTGTGCATCCCTGGTATCTCTCTACAGATATACATTTCCTCCTTTTAAAAGCACTTTAGTCACATTGGATTAGGGCACACCCTAATGCCCTGATTTTACCTTTATCGCCTCTTAAAAGGCCTTATCTCCAAATACAGTCACACTCTCAGGTGCTGGAGGTTAGGGCTTCAACACATGAATTGTAGGGAAGAGGGGGGACACCCTTTAACCCATAACAACCAGTATGGCATCAACTGACCAATCAGAAAGGGGCCTCCTTGGTCACTGGCCAGTAGAATGAGCTGCTGATTGTATAGAACAGCAGAGTGCACTGATGCACATTGCTTATTGGTATTATTAGTATTATTGAGTTTTATTAGCACTGCCTGTACTCAGGGATATACCAGGTTTGTAAGCAGAGTGACACAAAGTTTTCTGGACGGGAGATTCCAGGAGGCAAAACAGTCTCCAACAAATGTTAACTTCTACATCCTGCTGTGTCTGAAACTGGACAAATAGAGGGATGCTTGAGAGCTGCCTTGTGAGAAGAGGCAGAAGGAGAAGAGAAGGAGTGGGGAGGATAAGAGAGTTAACGGTGGCTGAGATTTGAACAAAGATGATGAGGAGGAACATGTAAGTAGAGAGAGAAAAATGACATGAAAAGCCAAGAGCCCCAGGGTGGAAGAAGTCTCGGTGGGCCAGGCCCTAGCTTTGGTTCTAGCCCAGGCTCGACAAACCAATCCGAACTTTTACACAGTTGAAATAAACTCTTCTTAGCACATCTTCAAGAAATCCTGCTAAAAGAGATTCTTCCTCTTCCTCTCTATCCAAATGGATGCTTTTGTTATCCTGTGTTGTTTCAGACTCTTGGCCATGGGAGGGAAAAGAAAAAAAACCTACTAAAACCTACCACTCACGTCTGTATTGCTTCCTCGTTCCTCTTTCTGATCTGCTTTCATTTTGTGCTTGTCCATGTGCAGGCATTGTGCTTCACATTCATGCTTTCATTTAATTCTCATAGTTGTTCGGTTACTGTGTCACATATGAGAAAAGTTGAGATTCAGAGACATTCAGTGATTTGCTAAAGGTCAAACTAGAGTAAGTGCAGAGCTGGGACTTGAACCCAATCCATCTCACATAAAGTCCCTGCTCTTAACTACCACTATCATCCTGTGGCTGTACATTCAGGAAGAAAAAACATGGATGGACCAAACCTGGGGGCAGGTAATGACCAGCACCAGCATTTAGAATACAGATTGTACCCATGGGTGCTGTTGGCACCACTAAGGCACAAACAGTCATCATGGGGTCTAAGGTCAATGCCAAGATTTGAGGTCACAGCTTTAGGAAAAACTGAAGATGCAGGGAGGCTTCAAAGTCCAGGCTGGTGTACAAGACAGATGGGAAGAAACTTGGGCTGTTTGTCTCTGATTTATCTTCCTCCCTCCCTATCCACATCCAGTTAATCATCAAGTCTTGTTGCTTCTACTTCCAAAGTATTCCTGTCATTCTTCTGCCTCTCCCCATCCTGACTGCCACTATACTAATCCATAGAGAGAACCAGCTGGTCTCTCTGTTTTCAGCTTTGCCCCTACACCTTTAATTTCACTGCAGCCAGAATGCTCACTCTGAAATATAAATCTGATCTTTCCATTTCCCCACTTACATGGCTTCAGCGGCTTCCCATGGCTTCAAAGGCTTCCAAAGCTTTCAGTTACCAAAGCCACCTCTCACCTCCCTGTTTTCACTCTTCCATCAGCCATATGAACAACTTTCAGTTTCTCTGATGTAATATATCACGTTCTCTTTAGTCTCTAGGTCGTTGCAAATGTTATTCTTGCTCTCTAGAGCCCAGTTTCTACCTTCATGTTTTCAAGTCTCAGCTTGGACATGGCTTCTTTGCAGGAGCCTTCTCTGGCATAGATAAGAATTTGGAGGACATACCTAAACCTCATCCCATTGAAGTTCCTCCATGACCATTTTTTTCTACCCTAAACACTCATTACAAAAGCAACTATAATGCTTCATTAGAATCCACATCTGTTTCAGAAGGGCTATAAAATATTGTCTATGAGTGTAGAGAGGGAAGTTCTACATATTAATCAGAGAGAGAGAGAGAGAGAGAGAGAGACCAGAAAACAATTGCCTATAATAAATATTAAGTCAGTACCACTGTAAAAAGCAGGAAGTCCAGGGTATAGAGAAAAGAGATAAAAAGCCATTGACCCAGTGGCAAAAGTAGTCCTCCTCTGCAGAGGGTCACCCAGAAAAGAAGGTTAAAAAAAACCTTCAGGCTCCTCAGCTTCCCTATCCTGGACAGTTTCTGTCTCTGAAACTGTGAGGAACCTGCTCCAAGATTTTCTAAGGAAGGATCCAAAAAAGCTGCTTGACTTCTCTGTTCCCCCGGTCCCTGATATCACCATTCTTCCATTCTTCGAAAAGTCTTTTGTCATGAGTTTCCCATTTACATGGGAATGAACAGCATGGTGATGTATAACTTCTTCAACAAATCAAGCTTTTCTCTTTTGCCTTTGTTCTTTATCATAGGCAAAGTGTCTGTTACTGAGGAAATTACACATGTAAACCCACCTTTACCTCTTCCAAAGGCCACCATGTACCTTCCTGTAGCATCCTGTGCTCAGTCAATAGAAATGCCTCACCCAAACCCTATATACACAAGATTAAAAACTCCCTGAAGGTAGGGACCACGTCGGAGTTATTCACTTTAAATCCACCGCCTAGCATGGTGCCTGGCTTATAAGGGGGGTTTTCAATAACTAATTTTGAATGAATATTTATAATATAAATAAACAATCTACCCAATATGTATGTTTTCTCATTAATAAGATACATCATAGGTAAAATTTCCCCTCACCACCCAGCCCTACCATGAGCTATAGCAGCAAGAACTAAACGGGGGAAGGGCCTTTTCCCAGCCCCACCTGAAAACGTCTTCTAATCCCACTTTTGGAACAGCAGAAAAAGAAACACTCAACTAGAAACAAAAAAGCTATGAAAAAGCAGAGTTCATTTAGGGTTAGTTTGAAGACTTTGCGTATGTGTGTATGTGGTTTTTTTTAAAACAACATCTGGACAAATTTTAAAATGTACTTGTGGTCCCATTCATGAAATGGGAAGCAGACCATGGGCTCAGAGCACCAATTACTTGCCCTTTTGTTTCCCCCATTTCTTGGAGAAAATTTACTGAGCTAACTTATAGCATGTCAATATAATAAAGTATCCAACATTTGGGTAAATTATAGATTAGCTGTAGCAATTGTTCAGCTTTTAAAAAGAATTTTCCAAATAAAAAAAATGTTTTCTTTTATTTTAGTGCATTTTGTTCAATGTCCTGCAGTTTTGAAAAATGCATCATAATAGAACTGAAATGATCTTATGGCATTTTACCCATATTTGATGTAATTTTCCTAATTATTTTTTCAGCTCTTCTTATTAAAGCAGGAGAAATGGTCACCTAGAAAGATGATGACAAAAAAGTAATAAAATAATCACAGATTTTTTTTTAATTTGTCATTCAGACCTGAAGATGCTAAATGATGACAAAGATCACCAGGTTAACCTGGGAGGAGGTGTCTTCTCTGGTTATTACCATGTCAATACTGCTGTTATTTAACAATCTGGCAGTGTTAATAGGACTGTTCTTCTGGGGATGGAGCTTTGAGGGGTCTTCTGACCTCCAAGTCTCTTGGCAGCTTTTAAGAGGAAAATGCGAGGCCACGTGTGGTGGCTCATGCCTGTAATCCCAGCACTTTTTGAGGCTGAGGAAGGCAGATCATGAGGTCAGGAGATGGAGACCATCCTGGCTAACACGGTGAAACCCCCTCTCTACTAAAAGTACAAAAAATTAGCCTGGCATGGTGGCAGGTACCTGTTGTCCCAGCTATTCAGAAGGCTGAGGCAGGAGAACTGTTTGAACCTGGGAGGCAGAGGTTGCAGTGAGTCGAGATTGCACCACTGCACTCCAGCCTGGGTCACAGAACAAGACTCCACCTCTAAATAAATAAATAGAGGAAAATGCATAAGACATGGGGTCAGGAAAGCTAGGTCCCAGTGTTAGCTCTGGCATTTGCTTCTTGCATGGTCTTAAAAAGCACATCGTCAAAAGACTATCAGACAAACCCAGATTGAGATTCAATCTACAAGACAATTGACCTAGACTCTTCAAAAATATCCATGTCATGAAAGTCAAGGAAAGGCCGAGGAACTTATTCTTGAGGAAAGACAAATAAAGAAATATGACAGCTAAAATGCAACATGTGATCCTGGTCTGAATCCTGGATCAGAATTTAAAAAAAAAAAAGGTGCTATAAAGGACATGATTAACTCAACTAACAAAAT
This sequence comes from Plecturocebus donacophilus, assembly GCA_004027715.1. Classification (NCBI taxonomy): domain Eukaryota; kingdom Metazoa; phylum Chordata; class Mammalia; order Primates; family Pitheciidae; genus Plecturocebus; species Plecturocebus donacophilus. The sequence goes on from PVKP010000566.1 coordinate 20,753, forward strand.
TGTCATTCTTTTGTTTATCAATGTGTTACCTTTCAGATTGTCTCTTTCCAGTAGAAATTACATGAGAGGATGGATATTTTCTAATGTAATTCTTTTGTATAACTAGCATTTAAGGGATGCTCAATGATGTTTTTTAATGACTAAATGAATGAATGAGTAGAATCAGATCTGCCAATCCAATCATTCTCCACAAACTACCAATATTTCCCAACTTTATGCTAGACACTTCAAATCAATTATCTCATTTAGAAACAGGTAAATAAATAAATAAAGTGAAGTCAGTGCTATTAGTCCCATTTTACTGTTTAATAAACTAAGAATCTTACCAAGGTTCCTATCTCCCAGTAGAACTAGAGGCAAAGCCAAGATTTGAATCAAGTTCAGACTCCCAAGTCCTTGCTTTTTCATTTCATGGTGCAGCCTCAGAAAAGCAGTCACATTCACAATCTTGTCCTCTGATCCAATGCCTCTCATTGGCATCCGGAAATCACATATGCAAGGGCTTGACAAGGTTTCATTTTCTTTTGCCACTTGTCTTTGACACAGCTGCTGTGGGTGATGAGAAGGCTTTTAACCCAGTGAATCAGTAGCTGATCCCTGTCCACCTTCATCAATGGTGCGACACATGGCAGCCTCAGAGACATCTCAGGTCTTTAAGGCTTCTTGTTTGTTGCCCTCTAGTCTGACTTTAGCAATTTTCATAACATTAGCTTGTCCTTTGGATGAGAGATAAAACCCTCAGTAGTCATTTATGGCATGACTTGCATCAACAGTAATGGTAGCTGGGGTTTTATCCTTATTTGACAAAAGTAAAAAGAAAGCATGGAAATTTTCTAAGGAAGTTCTTGCCAAATATTTATTCAGCTACCTATTGAGTTCTAGGCATTGCTCTCAAGCAGCTTGAAGTCCAGGGACAGAAACAGATCATCAAACAATATATGCCATCAGAAAGCAAGTACAGCATACCACAGGAAAGGGGAAGAGGCCTAAAAAGGTTTGGGACATGACATCTCTGCTGATGCATAACTAATACATAGAGTTACCCAGCCGGTTAAAAGGGTGGAAGATGTCAATGTTCTTAGCAAAAGGAACTACGCATTTAATGGCCTGATTATGACAGAGCATTACACATTGGAAGAACTTAAGGAAGATCCGTGTACCTAGAGCATAAGGTTCAAGTTTGCAAAAGATGCAGCTATAAAACCAGGCAGGACGCAAAGGTATGGACCTTCTTCTAAAGGCAGTGGGAAGCCAATATTAATTTTCTGTCAGAATGATCTTCTTCAAGCTTCAGTGAAACGATGGCAAGACAATTCAGATCGATTGAAATTGATACTGCTCCAATCAGTCTAGTCAATAAATAAAAACTGCACCAGTTATTTTAACAAAAGTAATGTAAAAAAATTGTTAACCAGGTACTGGACAATTGGGAGAGCCAAAAGGAGATACTACAGGAAGTAGCTGCTACTTCAATGGCTGGGAAAACAAAAAGAAGAGGTTGGTATTATTAAAAAGTACAAATTTCCCAGGAGTTTAGAGGATCCAGCAAAGCTGGGATTTAGGCTTCCCAGGAGAGGGCAGTTGGCAGGAGCTGAGGCGTCCGAGAGACCTCCATGAGGCAGATCCTTAGAGTGTTAGCAAAACTGCAAACAGGAACCAACTGCTGCTACTAGAAGCAAGTGACACTGCCAAGGAGAAGCAGCATTGCTGGGTTACAGAAAGGAACAAGGCCCCAGTTCTTCCTCTGGCTTCACGTCTTCTTCCGGCTTCCTCTCTCTCATTGGCAAAGCCTAACCGTGGAGCCAACCAGCCAGAAAGAAATGTGGTATGCAGAGTTCCAGCCCCAGTATCAAAAAGTTAAGTAACAAAGAATGCTTTGAGCTGAGAAACAATGGTTTAGTATTCATCACGTAAAAGGTCTGCAGGCTTCTGTCTCCATAAATACCTTCCTGACAGTTCTGGGGATAGGACCAAACTGAGTACCATGGATTTAAGCAAGCTCCAGGGAGAGGGGAGCATACAAGGAGATGAAGCCCACCCTGACAGTCGGACTAAGAGGGAAGAATCTGAGCATTCAGAAGATCACGGCAGCTCTATTTCTACGGCCCACTGGAAGGGCATAGCCCAGGGGTGGTAGCCTGAGGCTGCACAGAGCAAAGGGCAATTTATCCTTGGGCCCTTGCATCTCCACTTACAACTCCCAGTGTGGGGCCCCCTTACCGAACTCCAGCTTTCCTAAACAATGACTCTTTGGTAATCCTGGAATACTTTAAGTGCCATTCACTTTACTTCCAGTTTCCTTCTGGGGGTCCTTTTCATTTATTTATTTATTTTTATTTTTTGAGACAAAGTCTCGTTTCATCACCAATGCTGGAGTGCAATGGCCAGATCTCTACTCACTGCAACCTCCACCTCCTGGACTCAAGCGATTTTCATGCCTCAGCCTCCTGAGTAGCTGGGATCACAGGCATATACTACTGCACCTGACTAGTTTTTGTATCTTTAGTAGAGACAGGGTTTCACCATTTTGCCCAGGCCAGTCTCAAACTCCTGAGCTCAAGCAGTCCACCCACCTTGGCCTCCCAAAGTGCTGGGATTACAGGCATGAGCCACCACGTCCAGCAAGGGGATCCTCTTCCCTAATCCTTCGTGCCTAGGGTGAAGTTCCAATTCAGTTTAGCAGTGGAATATATGACAGGCCTGAGCCGATCAGAACACCACATGTCCCTGGCCACTGTGATTGGTTCAGGGTGTTTAGGTGATCCAATGAGACTAAGAAAGGGACTGTTCTCCGTCGGAAACTTAAACTGGCATTAGAGAGTGGGGAAACTACTGCAGCTGCCCAACAAGAGGCAAGCTTGTTTGAATACAGGGATGCTACATCAACATGGAGAGCACAAAATCCAGAAATGAGTCTTAGTGCCATCATTTGAGCTCGGAGCTATTACTGAAGCCAAACCTATTGTCAGGCCTTTTCAGTAGGGTGATTACTGCATTTCCCTTTTTATTTAAGCCACATGAAGTGAGATTTTCTTTTACTAGCTATGAAAAGAGGCAATTCAAAAAAATACAGCACCTGTTTCTTGCACTTGTCTCTCCACTCTTCTCCTATGTGCAAGATCACCTTTGCTTGCCCTGCTTTTAGATCACAGTGCTCCCAGGAACATGACTTCATGCAACAGAAAATAACAATATTAAGCAAATGAAAATTGTTCGGCCTCACTAGCAATCAAAGAAATGCAAATTACAATGATCTCATCCTGATTAGATTGTCTCCTTTAAAAAAACTTTAAAAATTATAATAGCCAATTCCAACAAAGTTATGATGAAATAAGTATATTTATGCACTGCATATGATAGTGCAAATTGTGACACCTATTTTGGAAATTGATATTGCAATATGTAATAATGGCCTAACGTTGTTTATAACTTTTGACCTAGTAAGTCTACTAGAAAGTTACCCTAAGAATATAATTACACAGACCATTCTCTACCATGTTTGGCCCTCTGGTGTAACTCTTATTTACCAATGTCCTATGTAAAGATGAGTTCCTAAAACTGGACACTGTACATACAGTAGAAATAGTACTCCTGCCCATTTTTAGGACCCTGGATATTTCTGTGTGTATCAGTTAAGCTCGTGTTAGCTTTATCTTTTGGAGTTTATAATAATCTTGTCAACTCTCTTTTGCCTGTAACTATTACTTAAATCTTGCACTGTGACTTCTTTACATGTTTTTAGCTCATCTCTCCAACAAGACAGGAAGTTCCTGGAAGCTCTCATTTTTATAACAATTCAACATTTCAGCCAACAAATATTTACTACCAACTAGAAGTGGAAACTGTGCATAGCAGCTAATATAGGACCAGGCACAGTTGGTAGTGGTCCTCCTGGGAATATTTACACTTAAAGGAATGAAAAGTAGAGCCAAGGCTAACCCCAAATGAATCAATAGAGCCTAACTGTAGAATCCCAGACAGCCTCAGTAATTATCTAAGACTCCTGGGTTTTCACAAAGTCCAAAGGTCTTAATGAAAAGATGGCCAGTGGTTGCTACGGACTCAGTTGTCCCTTCATGGAGCCCAAGATTGACCAGAAGGACTACTTCTCTAGTACCTCAGGCTCTCCTGTCTCCAGCAGCACAGAATACCCTGCTGAAATATTCCTCTGAAGTATTCAGGGGAATACTCCATGGTGCTTCATGCTCTGTGCTTTTGACCATATTCTTCTTTTTGTCTGGAATACCACCCTGACCACCTGATGAATGCATCCTTCAAGACCTATCATAAGCAAGTCCTCTTCCAAGATGCTTGCTTGAATCCCCTCCCTCCCTGATCACGGTTGATGCTGTTACCTGAACTTATCATTACTTGTGACACCATCCCACCTGGCTCATATCTTCACAATGCCACAAACTCCTTGAGGTTCTCATTCATCTTTCTATTCCAGCATTTAGAACAGTGCTGAGCACATAGTATGCTCAATACATGCTTATTGAATTGATTAGTAAATAGATTTTAAACTGCTTGTACTTGAATTTTTTGAGAATTACAGTTAATGGAACAGGAAAGGTTTATATGTATTTTTGTCCAGCCAATTCTATAAGCTTGTGTGTACATGGAGGTATACACACACACACACACACACACACACACACACACACACACACCCCTAGGCCTCAGGTATAACCATGCTGTGTGTTTCTGAATATTAGCAAAGGTAATACTTGACCAGCTGGATACCTTCTCCAGGAATAGCTCCATGCATCAATCAGAAGAGTCCGGGCTGACACTTCGAGAGGTAAAAATGCTCAGTGTTTTCACCCAAAGGGTGACATTTTGTCTAATGATGTTAATTTTGCACCATAAACACTTTTTATACTACAAAAAAAATCAAAGTAAATGCCTGTCAGGTCGACAATTACAAATAGCAAAGGAGAGATAGATTAATTCCTGCAAGAGTGAACTTGAATTATACCAAAAGACAAGTATTTAAAAAACAATTTGACATAGATTAATTAGCTCTGTGTCTTCATAAAGCAAGATCTTTGTTTGATTCAAATGCACTCCAGTTTCCTTAATGTTAAGTATACAGATTTGAGTTTTGTTTTTGTTTTTGTTTTTTTTTTGAGACAGAGTTTTGCTTTTGTAGCCCAGGCTCGAGTGCAGTGGTGCAATCTCAGCTCACTGCAACCTCCACCTCCTTGGTTCAAGTGATTCTCCTGCCTCAGGCTGCTGAGTAGCTGGGATTACAGGTATGTGCCACCATGCTCAGCTAATTTTTTTGTATTATTAGTAGAGAAGGGGTTTCACCATGTTGGCTAGGCTGGTCTCAAACTCCTGACCTCAGGCGATCCACCTACCTCAGCCTTCCAAAGTGCTGAGATTACAGGCATGAGCCACCATGCCCAGCCAGATTTGGTTTATTTTACTTGCTTGGTTTTTGCCTGAATTTTTATCCTGAATTTTCCATCATTATTTATAGCTCTTCCCACAGTCAAAATGCCTCAGTTTAGGACCACATTTTCACTTATACATGGTTACCAAGTGGATTTCTAGCAGAAGCAACCATTGGCAAATGAGAAGAAACACAGGTGGATATCACCTAAAGAAATTCATGAAGCAACTGCCTCAAATTACAGCTGTACAAAACTAAAAATCAAACATTTTAAAAAATTGTTTCTCATAAACTCCTTGAACTACCTACTTCTGTTGAACTTTGTTCCTAGAAAAAAAAAAAAAAGAAAGAATTCTTTTTATCATTATTATTTTTTTATTTTTTAGATAAGGTCTGGCTCTTTTACCCAGTCTGGAGTGCCAGTGGTGTGATCGCAACTCACTGCAACCTCTGCCTCCTGGACTTAAGCAGTCCTCCCATCTCAACCTCCCAAGTAGCTGAGACCAGAGGTGTGCACCACCACACCTAGCTAATTTTTTGTATTTTTGGTAGAGACATGATTTCACCATGTTGCTTAGGCTGGTCTCAATTTCCTAAGCTCAAAAATCCAGCTGCCTCAGCCTCCCAAATTTCTGGGATTACAGGCATGAGCCACTGTACCAAGTCAGCAATAATTCTTAAATTTAAAAAAGAAAAAAAGAGAAGAATTAGCCAGGTGCAGTGGTTCATATCTATAATCCCAACATTTTGGGGGGCCAAAGCTAAAGGATCACTTGAGGGCAGGAGCTTGAAACCAGCCTGGACAACATAGCAAGACCCTGTCTCCAAAATAAAAAATTTTAAAAATTAGCCAGGCCATGGTGGTGTACACCTGTAGTCCTAGCTACTCAGAAGGCTGAGGTGAGAGAATGGCTTGAGCCCAGGAGTTTGAGGCTGCAGAGAGCTCTGATCACACTACTTCTCTCCAGCCTAGGTGACAGAGTGAGACTCTAGCTCTAAAAAATTTAAATTAAAATTTTAAAAATTGAAAACTTAGAGCATCTATGTATTAAAACACTATATAGACTTTAAAAATGATGTTGGAGAAGAATATATAACAATTAGGAAGATGGTCTTGATATAATGACAGGGAGGGAGCAAGTCACAAGCAATATTCTGAGGCAGCAAAAATAGTGATTATGAGCATGGATTCTCAAACCACACTGCCTTGGTTCAAATCCCAGTTCTATCACTCACTAGCTGTATGACTTCAGGCAAGGTAGTTAACCTTCTAGTGTCTCAGTTTACTCCTCTGTAAAATGAGGGCAAATACTAGAACCTGGAGCATAAATTTGTTGTGAGAATTAAATCAATATAAATAAATACATACAAATAAAGCACTTAGTACCTGAAACATCATTTAATTGCAACATAACTTTGGCTCTTATTAACATTTACAGTATGTTTCTGTTTTTAAACACAGTGTTTAAATATATTGTACATAAGAAAAAAGTCTTGGAAGTATATGCCTCAAAATATTAGCCAGGATTGTCTCAATGGGATTAGGGGTAATCTGGGGGAGGAAGCAGTTTTATGTTTACTTTTTACTTTTTGAAAATAAAGATGCATGATTTTGAAATTTTTTTAATGTTGATAATCTTTAGTGAAATTTCTTTTTCTTAAATGCTTTTGTTTTTAAAATATCTTATTAATAAAACATTTTTTAAAAAAAGAAGTATAATGTATTACAATAAAATATAATGAACAGCTTCAGATTTTGCATGAAATTAGGTACAAATTCATTGTATTTGAAGAATTTGAAGTCCACAGTATAAAGTAAAGTATGACTGTAGTTTTTGACTGTTGTTTTGTTCTGTTTTTTAATAATTTATGTCATGGATTCAACTTTTCCATATGACATTCAGAAATGTCATTCATTTATTCATTTAACAAAATACATTTATTCATTTAACAAATTTTTAAGTGTCTACTGTGTCAACAGAATGCACAAAGATCATTGCTTTCATGTAGCTTATATATTATGTAACATACTAGAAGATAATAATTTGGTCTGAAGGAAAAATAAAAGGAAAGAGTGGCAGGAATTGGGCAGAGGGACAAAGGAGAACGAAGAAGAGCCAGCTATGATGGTAAGCCTCAGTGAGCACTCACCAATGCCAGAACCGATGAAAAGCCCTTGGAGAAACACAACGACAAATATTCCATCACTCCTCACATAGTTATTGGACACTTAGAACGTGCCAGGTCCTCGGCCAGTTACTACAGATTCAGTAGCGTCCCAAAAAGTGATGGATCCTGCCTTACTTTGCAAAGTATAAAAACACTAACAAATAAAGAAAGAGATATAAATAATTACAGATTATCCTAAGTGTGCTGAAGAAAACAAACAGGTACAAAGAGGGGAGCTACTCCTTTAGAGCAGTTGGAGATGCGCTCTCTCTGTAGAGGTGACAGGAATGCCTAGGCCTGAAAAAAGAAAATAAATCAGTTATGTCAAGAGCCAGAAGAATAGTTGCTTAAGTACAGCAAACAGCATGTGCAAAAGCCCTGAGGCAGAAAAGAGCTTGGTGCATTCAAAGCGCTGAAGGAGGCCTGAATGACTAGAGACTAGTGGGCTAGGAGGCAAGTGATAGCCAAGGGAGAATAAGGTTAGTAAGGTAGACAGAAGCCAACTCATGCACAAAATCAGACTCTCACTTTTTCATAGAAGAGAAGTGAGGTCTTGGTCTATTTCCAATGCCACCTCCAACCTGCTCTTATTCCTTGAGTTGTCCCAAGACGACATCCTTGCCCAGGAGAATTCAGGTTCTGGCTCAGAATCTCCCATGGAATTGCAGTCGAGCTTGCAAGCAGGCTGAAATCATAGGCTGCAATCATCTGAAGGCTTCATGGGGCCTAGAGTATCTGCTTGCAAAATGGCTCGTTTACATGGCTAGGGGCACAAAGTCTCTGTCCCTGCTTAGGTGAGCCCTTCCACCGGACCCTCACAACATGGCAGCTGGCTTCTCCCCAGAATTAATGACTCAGAGTGAGCAAGGAGGAAGCTGCAACGTGTTTTATAACCTGGCCTCAGAAATAACATATTATCACTTCTACCATAGTCAACTGGTCACATAGACTGACCCTGATATGCTGTAAGAGGGGAACACACAAAAGCATAAATATCAGAGGGTGGGGATCACTGGGGGCCATTTTAGACCTTGGCTAGCTGGTTAACTATTTTAACATATGTGAAAGTTTAATCTTCAAGCTGTGTGTGTGTGTGTGTGTGTGTGTATGTGTGTGTGTGCGTGCGTGTGTGTATCTGGATATAACTCTCTCTAAATATGCATCTATAACTCTATATATTTCTAAAACTTGAAAATCATATATATATGGCTTAGTATAGTTTCTGGCACATAGTGAGCAATACATAATAGCTTTTTTTTTTTAACCAGTGTTGCTCATAAAATAGCCATTTGCCAGTTTAGCAGCCACTTCTGTGCCTCTCTCTTCTCAAGGTATTTTAACTCTTTAAAAGGACTCCTGAGGCAGGCTCTGCTTGACACAAAAATATCACACATCCAATGGTGAAATTTTCATTATTCCAAAATTCAGGAATTATGGTCACTTACAAGCACATACTCCTCAGAGATACCTTTCATTCATTCATTCATTCATTCACCAATATGTATTTGACCTACCTAAACATTCCAGAATTACTTTCTTATCTCTAAAATATTTTTTGGAGATAGGGTCTTACTCTAACCAAGGCTGGAGTGCAGTGGCGTGATCTCTGCTCACTGAAGCCTTAATCTCCCAGCCTCAAGTGATCCTTCCACCTCAGCCTCTCCAGTAGCTGGGACCACAGGTGCATGCCACCATACCTGGCCAATGTTCTTGTATTTTCTGTAGAGATGGAGCTGCATCATGTTGCCAGGCTGGTCTGGAACTCCGGAGCTCAAGTGATCTGCCCATCTCACCCTCCCAAAGTGGTGGGATTACAGGTGTGAACCACCACACCCAGCCATCCTTAAAATATTTGAAAAATCATTACAGTTCTTAACATTCCCAGCAATTTGTTGAGAACTCCAAGACTCTCCAATAAAGGAATTAATCACTTAATTTTAAAAATAGTATGCATATAGTATATACTAAAAAATAGTATATATTCAGGCCACTTTTGGTAATGAAGACTGGAAGAAGCCAAGACAAGAAGAATAAATCAGAGTAAGCAAATAATGGAGGCAGCATGGATGTAGGAAAGAGAGGAAAATAATATACATATTTAATAAATAAATGTCTAATATATACCTATATATATACATACATGCACACATACAATATAAATAAATATCTGATATATAAGATGTATATTTGTCTGGGATGGCATACATATGTGTGATATATGTAGATGGATATAGACATAGATATAGGCATCCCTGTGTGCAGGTCTTGCCTGGTGTGCTATTCATGCTTTTCCTCATTTAATCTCACAGCAATCCTAGGAGTCAGTGCATTCACAGATGAGCAAACTCGATGAGGTTAAGAAACTTTCTGAAGATCTGACAGCTTCTCCATGGTACAGCAGGATTTGAACACATACATGTCTGGCTCCAAAGCCTATGTGTATAAGCAAGAGTCAGCAACTAACCACCTATGGGCCAATTCTCCCTGATGCCTGCTTTTATAAATAAAGTTCAGTTGCCACAAGCCATCACCATTTCTCTACACAGTATTTATGCTGCTTTCATGCTAGCAGAGTAGAGGTGCATAGTGACAACAGAGACTCCATAGCCTGCAAAGCCTAAAATATTTACTCTCTGCTTCTTTGCAGAAAAGGTTTCCTGACCCTCTACTCTTTATCATCATCTTATCTGAAAAACTAAGTTGAAGATTTCAGGGAAATTGTCATAAATGCAGTCCATTTCGATAAGAAAACTCCCATGGGTGTGGTTGCATCTCCTTAGACAGTTTTAATCTATGGTGAGTTGGGAAATGGAGACTGTGCCTTTAAGGTTTAATACATTTGATGCTTGAGAATTACAAGAAGACATTTTGTGACATTTGAAGCTGTTTCAATTTCAGCTGCCTGTTATCTGACACTCCAAAATAAAATCACTAAAAATTTGCAGCCTACTTACTTCAAAGCTTATATATGAGAACTATGATTGTCCTAATGTCCCCCTCTCTCTCTCTCTCTCTCTCTCTCTGTGTGTATATACATATATATACATGAAGTTATGGTTTGCAAGGCAATTCAAAACATAAATTCAAGATCTTCGGTATTATTATTAACTAAAAATATCATTCAGGCCTTTTCACAAGCTCCATATATGAATTTCTATTATACAGCTATAGAAAGTTTAGATTTCAATTCCAATTCATAAATCCTTATGTATTTATTCATTCAGAAAATTTTGACCGAGGAACTACTCTATATTAGGCAATGCTACTGTTTACAGAATAGTTATTTGTCAGGTGCCAATTGCCTTATCTGTCTTATACATTCATCACTGGTGCTATTTTAACTTTTAAATGAGATTTAAGTACAGCTATGTCCCTATCATCTTGGAGCTTATAGTCAACAGGAGAAGAGAGAATTCAAATAAACACAAGTAACTAAATATATCATTACAAAATTGTCTTAGTCTGTTTGGGCTGCTATAACAAATACTAGAGATGACTGAGTGGCTGAATAAGCAACAGAAACTTATTTCTCACAGTGCTGGAGGCTGGGAAGTCCAAGGTCAGAGTGCCAGTAGATTTGTGTCTGGTAAGGGTCTACTTCCTGGTTCACAGAACAGTGTCTTCTCGCTCTGTCCTCACCTGGTAGAAGGGGCAAGGCAGCTATCTGAGCCCTCTTTTACGATAGCATTTATCCCATTCAAAGGGGCTTCACTCTAATGATCTAATCACCTCCCAAAGGTCCCACTTCTTTATATCATCATCACCTTGGGGTTTAGGAATTCAACATAAGAATCTTGGAAGCAACACAAACATTCAGTCCATGCCAGTGGAATGTGTGAAGAATGGAATTCTAAGAAAGAGAGTAACAGGGTACTTAGTTCCTTTTGGAAGACTGGGAATGCTTCTTGGGGAAAGAGACATCTGTGGTGTGACCCAGAGATGGAGCAGGGCAAAGTTATGTGAATTATTTGAGGAAGAAGAACCTTGCTGCAATGTTCACATGTTGGAATGCCTGAGGGTTTGGGAAAACTGGGATCAGCATATAATACTTAACATTTGCAAATTGGATATTAGTATTATTATTACACTTCTGTACACACACACATCACACACACGCACACACACACCTCAATTTACAAATGGGCAAACTGAGGGTAGGAGAACCGCAGATTCATCCATTTGCCAGGTAAATGACAAGTCTGAGGGTCATACCTAGGCTGACTCCAATGGCCACAGCTTTTCACTTACCCATGATTTGCATCTCTTCCCTGCTCATTGACGTTAATGAAATAGGAAAGCCCTTGCACCACAGTCTGGTTCCCATTTCAGTTTGTGTGACACTGAGGTATTTTTAAAATAAACTGATTTTAGAACCACATGATTTCGCTTTAAGATTTCCAAATTCAAGGAGAAGAAATGTCAAAAGCTGTCATTTAAACTATGCATGGCCCCAGACTCTCCAGCACTCCAGCAACCCACACACCCTACCCTTAATAGCACAGCTGCCTCACAAATTTCCTTTCTGGAAAGAAAACATCATCATCAATTCTTTGTGTTCTTAGGGATTCCAAAAACAGACCCTGGTGTTTGGCGTTTGTCCCCTCTCCTGGTTTCCTAATGCCAAAGGTGTCACTAACTTCCTGGGGATTAACACCAAGCTCAGGAAGCTGAATACAAGTTCTGCAACCTCCTGGAATTTCCCAAATGAAAAACCATTTTCCTTTTAGAGCAACCACAGACATGGACACGCAGAGTCACATATCTATCTGTGGTCACTTAATTCCCTCTTAATAGGTGAGGAAAATGTTTGGAGTAGAGTAATGTAACCTCTGCAAGCCTAACAGACATTTAGATTACATTCTCAAAGAGTCATCAGAACCTAGAGGTTTTTCTGGTCATCAACAGTATCCCCAACTTTCCATCTCCTCTAGACATCAATCTGTAATGATTTCAGGACCCGCACACCTAGATTCAAATCCCCAATCCTCCACACATGAACTGCGTGATCTTGGGCAACTTAGGTGATGTACATGAATCTCAGTTTACCCAAACCCATGTACTCAAAAAACTATTAACTTATTTTCCTAAATCCCCTTGCCCCTACTCCCAGCATGGAAGATTGATGTGATGCTGGTTTTCACCAGCATTTCATAGACGCATTTATTAAAATATTAAATATTATATGTACTTTTCATAAATAGCCACTGCCAATATCACCAGAATCTCTCCATAGACTAGCAACAAAAGGGTTAATCACTGGCACATATGGGACCTCTAGGACCCACAGCAGGTATTGTTTCTTACTGGTAGATGCCAAAGACAGTCAAAGTACCCAAAAGTGTCTGTCCTTGCTGCCTACCAAAGGTTCTCCTAGGGGTTCCCAGGGCCCAGCCATGCTCCATCCATATATTTCTCTCGGCCCTGGGGATCCCTAGGTGAACACTACCAGACTACATGGGAACAACCAATTCACTGTAGCTCATAAACACCATTATCTGTTCCACCTGCCAGAGTGTGTCCTAATCTGACAAAAGCAGCGTGGGGAATACCTTTGGCAGTGTAGCTAACACCCAGGTAAGCAAGCCCCTCCGTGGTCATATAGACCATGAAGGCTATGACTGCCCATCTCAGGCCAGCATGCCATAGAATTACCTGTGTGTGATCACTTGTGGAAATTACAGCCACTAGGAGCCAGGCTCTGAAAGGACCAGAGAAAGAAGAGGGCAGCAGATGGTCAAGTCAGGAGGTATTAGGCGTCACTGCAGGCTCAGGCCAGTGACTGAGGACTTCAACTCCATAGATGGTAATTCCAAGAGAGAGGAGCACTTTTTTAGAGTCCTATAATTACCATTATTATCCCCATTTCACAGATTAAGAAACTGAGGAACAAAGAGGTTATTTAAAATGTAGGTGACAGAGTCTGAATCCAAACCCAGGCACCTTGGCAACAGAGGAAGCAGGCTTAACCTTCACACTGACTGTACTATCTCTCATCTGGCCTGAAGTATACTTTCAATTTAATTAAAAATGATATTCCAGTAAAGGATTTTTATGGCATAGTTGATAAGAGAGAATTTGACCATATAAAAATTCTAGGCAACATTATAAAATCTAGAATAGTTTAATGTAATTTCTTAGTTCAGCAGAAGTTGAAAGAGGTCTCAGGACTATGAACAATAGTATTGATTTTAAAAGAAATTCTCTATTTTTTGAGAATGCAAGTCTCCTAATGACTATCAACCAACAAATGAGCAAAGAGGTTGGTGGATGAGTTCGATGTAATTCCCTGTGTCAAACCACAAGGTGTCACTTAGCATGTGACAGCCATGCCATCAGCAGATCACAGCAACAATTCCTAAAAATCAATAAATGACCTGTAAATCATTAGCTTTTTAATGAATTTTGTGCATTTCAACCTATATCACTTGGTAAGCAGTTTTATAATTTAGAGAATTTTAAAATATACATTTAATGTTATTATTTATAGCTTGATCTATACATTAACTTACGTTACTGTAATGCTTGTCATTTTAATGCCACCCCTGTAAATACTTATAAAAAGGACATTTTTATAAGTGTGTATGAGAGTGAGCTAGCAAATTTATAATCATCTGAGTATGGTGTTCAAGCACCACTACTTTGCATAAAACAGTCAAATCTAGTAATCACACAGACCACTCCATGTCTTGTCTGTGTCTGAAGGTAGAATCATGCACAGAGAAACAGGACATCAAGATAAAAGTAAAGTAACTGTAGTAGATGGCTTTAGATGGGTTTTTCTTTTCTCTGTTTCTCTTTTCTTATTTTGGCTCTCGATCCCTCCTTGGGGGAATCAACAATTTCCTACTTCATGTGGTCCTGGCAAAATGCATCAGGATGCTTTCTTTGACATAAATTAAGAAAGAAAGAAAAAAAAAACTCTGACAACTAGCTTAAAATCTCACATAAGAAGGCAAGAGGTAAAGCAATTCAACGACATTTTCCCCTGTTCTTTAAGTAGTTAAGAAACTTCTGCCTAAAGCATCCCCATGCATAGCAGACTCCCAATTCATGCTTCATATCAATTGGCCAAAATTAGGTCACAAAATTTGGCTGCTTCTAGGCCAAGGAGCACATAGGGAAAGGAATTATCCTAAATGATACTGACTAATCAAAATTCTCTACCTACAAGGGCATTCCTAATAAAACTTGAGCAGCCAAAAGTCAGAGAAGATACCACTTCTCTGTGGGCTTGAGTTCCACAATCACTAGGAAAAAAATTACAGGTAGATCTTAAAGAGGAAAGAAAGTCATTTAGCAGATTGATGTATAATTATTTCCCTTTCTATCAAAAGACAGCAAATACCATCAAATAAAACAATCTCTCAACTCTCAACCCTGACAAAAATGTACACTGGACATGCAAACAGAAATCAGGATTCAAGTTGGAAACTAGATTCACCATTCCTTTACTGGTCTGTGCTGCACCCACTGGCCATCAAGTGTCAAGTATATCAAGCCTTTGGAAGAAACCAAGCAAACATCATCTATTCAGAGCAGATAGTTAGTTAATATTAATTGTATCAGACAGGAATTTTTATCTAAATTGTTTAAAACTCAGCTGAAATGGCTTAAGCAATTGATTCAGAGTCAAAGTGGGCTTTAAATGAACTATGTTGATTCAGCAGTTTTGACATTAAAGGTATAAATCAAGCTATAAATAAAAACATTAGACATCAATGTCTAAACTGCTAAAGACCCTTGATGTCTCATCTTCCTTCTGTCTCTTAGCTCTACTTTCCATAGGGATCATTCCATCATCAGATTCCATGTGGTAGACATGCCCTCAAATACACACAGTAGCTTCAGCTTTACTCTTATGACAACAAAATAGCTGCCTCAGCTTCAAGCCACATATGCTAACCCTAAATGATTTAGGGAAAAGAAAATGTCAGTTCCAATAGCACATAACCAGGTCTTGGGATCCCTTTCCTTGTCCTGAAATGGGACATTTGACTAAACCCAAACTAATAACTGCAGCTAGGGAAAGAAGATATAAATTGGCTTAGATCAATTACAGTCTAATCCTTGAACTTTGTGACAGATCAACTCCACATGAAAATCATATAGAAAAGGGAAATGTTCAAGGTATACTTAGAGGGAGAAGGGGAGAAGAAAGGAGTGGGTACTGAAGCATCACACAATAAATTTCCCCTGCACCTGTCCTCCATACCTGAGTGCCTGCATAAAGGACTCTTTCCAGCAAGCCTCAAATTTCCAGGTCACTTTCAGAGCTACATTTTACAAAATTGCATGGCTCATTTTACTCATGCAACTTAGAGAGAAAAAAAATCCATAAAGTCATGGCATATTTTATTCAACAACTGCCCCAGAATCAGAGTCACGGTACCTGAGGCGTCCTCCTTGGTTGCCTCAGAAGCAGGTTTTGGGGCTACTGTTCTCTCTGATGAAACATCGTGTCAAGGGGGTTTCTGGATTTGTGCTCACTGAGCTGTAACTATTGCTAATCGAGCTTGGAGATTTAGTTGCTGGCATTACACACAAGATGTGAAACAAACACTGGGCTAAGCGATGAGATGCCAGCCCAGATTGGCATGTGGATCATTTTCACTCAATTTCCCTCCACTGATGGATCAAAGTACTCTAAGCACAGCAGTCAACCAGGGGAAAATTCCAAAATCTGCATCTGTCCATCCACTTCCAGCTGCAGCCTGGAAAAAAAGTAAAAGACACAGAGGGAATTCCCACCTTCCAATGGTATATCAAGCAATGAGATGAGAAATGAGCAAAACATGATCTGCAGCCTAAATGTAGTGTTACTGGTGTAACATCCCAAGTCCACAGCAATCCATGAGCAGCAGTCTGGTGTACTCAAAACACACCTGAAATCTGGAGTCTGTGTACTAATATTTGACATAGTACTACTTGAGAATCACTTGGTGTCGCTAATGTTTAATTCCTTCCTCTGTAAAATAGGCAACAATATAATAAAATAGATAAGTTTTAAAATCTCTGCCTAACCCACAAGTATTCCTCTTAATGTCCCCAAGTGTATAATGGAGCCATTTTGTAAATAGTTCCCCCAGCAGCCATTTTCTATAATAGCTGCAGTTGACTGGACCAGGAATGAAATCTGGCCAAAGCTGGGCCACCTATGTTTCCCTCCTAGATAAAATTTAGAATTGGGCCCGAAAGGGATTTTAATTAGTCTCCTTCAGAGTGGTAGGACCAGTAAAATGGAGAGTTGAGCTGTTAGCAGCCAGATGCACTTGTACTGACAGGCAGAGGCAGATGAGCTGTGCAAAGAAATTAAAAAGGACATATAGGATGGAGCTGAGAGGTGACCAAGAGAGTCATGGCTGCTTTCTACACCCTTTCAGAAGCCCAGCTGATCCCGACCCCAGGGTTGCAGGCCAAATCCCCTATTTTTAAAGTCAGTCTTTCTCAATCCCAATTTCTTATTTAAAACACTCAAGGCGGTTTCCATTACTTGCAAGCTGAGAGTATTTATGAACGCATAATGTCTAACTCACTCAGAGACTCTAATAATTAAATAACAATGCTTTACAAATGGAAAAGTACTCTAACACCTGATAAAGACAATAGATCTGAACCCAAAAAGTACCTCTCTTTTTTTTTTGGAGATGGAGTCTCACTCTGTCACCTGGGCTGGAGTGCAATGGTGCAATCTCAGCTCACTGCAACTTCCACCTCCAGGGTTCAAGCAATTCTCCTGCCTCAGGATTACAGGAGTAGCTGGGATTACAGGAGCCCACCACTACGCCCAGCTAATTTTTTGTTTTTTTTGTATTTTTAGTAAAGACAGGGTTTCACTATGTTGGCCAGGCTGATCTCAAACCCCTGACTTAGTAATTTGTCCACCTCAGCTTCCCAAAGTGCTGGGATTACAGGCATGAACCACCATGCCTGGCCAAAAGTACTGTTTTTAATGAAAGACTAAGATGATTTTGGAAACGATATTTCTAGAAAGATGTTTATTGATAAGCAGACAGTTAGGCTACCAAAATAGAAATTGTTTATGCCAGGGGTCAACAAATATTTTTGGTAAGGAATCAGACAGTAAATATTTTAGGCTTTGTAGGCTATATGATACCTGTCACAACTAATCCATTTTACTATTGTTTTGAGGAAGCAGCTATAGATAATATGCAAAAGCAAAATAGACATGCTTGTGTTCCAGTAATATTTTATTCATGAACATTGAAATATGAATTTCCTATAAATTATACATGTCACCAAATAATATCCTTCTCATGATGTTTTCCTACCATCAAAAAAAATAAAGTATAAAATCCAGTCACAGCTATGGGCTATACATCACCCATGCACACATGCCCACCTACACACACACACACACACACACACACACACACTCAACCACTACCACCACTTTGAAAGTTTTACTTCAAAACATTAGAAAGAAAAAAGTTTATCTTAAGGTGGTAGATTTTAGGGATATTTATTTTTTTGTTTTTATTTGCCCTTATTTTCTATTTTTGTAGCATAGGCATATATTACTTGCAGAATTATTTTTAATTAAATGGGGGAAAAAAGGTTGAGTCACAAAATGTAGATGAAAGACAAAGAAGGAGGCAGGAAAATGGCAAAGTTGGAGTGCACAACTCCACCAAGGTCCCCTGGAACTCTAGTCTTCTTCCTGCAAGCTAAGCTAGCTCTGAGTTGCACTGGAAGCCACGACTACACCACCGACACAAAATAGGGATACTGTCCGTATCATCACAGAACCACCTTACTAAGGACCTCAGCATCTAATTCCAGAAGTTATAATAAAAACAGCGGTTATAGTAAGAATCACAGTGTTTCCCAGAAGGAAAAAAAACAAAAATTGATGAGCATAACTCGTTCTTTTTGAACCCAGTTGATCAATGGGTAGTTTTCCTTTATAGAAGGGAGTTCAAGGGAGCACCCACCCAAACTCTAACCATGACCTGAATGTTAATTTCTACCAAGCAGCTCTGCCCGGTCTTTAGCCAGCCTCCACTCACATGAACTTCATATGAGAAATACAATTCAATATCTATGAGTCACCTCCTGTGTAAAGGCACTACACTAGGTGCTATACGAAAGATGTACACACTCTGCCCCATAGCTGCAGGTCACTCTCTCAGTGTCAGCATTGTTCAGTCTAATTTGACTGAAATGTAAAATAAAATAGCAATAATAATAATAGTGTTACGGCACCATTAAAATGTTGTCTCATTTTAATGAGGGTAATTGAAAGAGGGTAATTTCTGTATTATCAGGTCCAAGCTTATAATAAACCACATTAGAGAATAAGGTATAGGATCCTTAAGTGTATCCACCAGGAATGAGACTTTTAAAAAAAATCTGTTAAGTTAGTATGTTTAGTTTCCTTAAGAAGTTATCCATAAGGTACTGAAATGGTAGCCTTTAGAATTGCCAATTTCCTCCTCTCTAATACAAGTAGAAATAGAAATTAGTCTCAGGGCAACTACCAAGTGCACTGCAAGCTAAGGAGAAATAAAAAGCTCTGAATAAACACCGAGAAATAATAGATCATTTCGAAACAAAAACAGACAAAATAAATTACTCAGATCAAATCAGAGAAAAAAAAAAATCTTGCTGATTTGGAAGTTCCTGGGATGGTTTACATTGTGTTGTCCCTATTCAAATTAGGAAGTACTGTATACCCAAAAAAACATGAATAGCAAGCAAAAGGCTGCCACAGATAAGGAGACAGAGCCTGGGAGACACTCAGCATGCTGTGTGAACTCAGCCCCACCCCACACAATCTTACCTTATTCAAAGCTGTTTTCTTTTCACCCTCAAAATCTTTTGATTTTGGCACACAGCAAGTATTCAACAAATAGCTGTTGAATAAATAAATGACAAATAGTATAATGCAATGATTATTCACTATATCTGATGTTGCTCTAGGAAATTTGAGATGTGCTATGGGGGTAGCTGCAAAACATTCCTGGGGAAGTGGGGGGTGGAGAGAACAGGCCGGCTCTTCCTCTCCCGACCTGCTTCTATCCAACTGGAACATGCCTGTTTCATACGTTGGGCTTCAGAGTAATATATGATCTAAAGAAACAGTCTCATCACTAAAAAGGAAAAAATAAATTTTGGGAAACCACTACAGTAAGAAAAAGACTAATCAAGAAAACAGGGATGATTCTAATTCTTCTTATTAACTGTGTGATAAGTTGCTTAACCTCTCTGGGATCCAGTTTCATCATTTAGAAAATAAAATAGTTTATTGAGTTAGATTATTTCTAAGGTCCCTTCCAGCTGTAATGTAATTTTATGACATCATTTTAATTGTCATCCAATTGTATTTTTTTCTTATATGTATGTTTTCTGATTTATTCTCATTTCTTTACAATAAGCGTTATTTTTGGTAGGAAAAAAGATTTATTTTCAAAGACATAGAAATTAAACAAAAAAAATTTTCTCAAGTATTCTCTGCACTTGCATTGCTTTTAACAAAAGCTAGAAGAGATGTTTTCTCCCATTCTTGCCTGGGGAGAACAAAATTTAAAGTCATTCTGTAGGGAGAGCTATGCCTTCAAAGGCAAGTAACGCTTAATCTGTTCTATTTCTGAAGCACAAAATAAAACCAAACAAAAAAGAAATATAAGCTACCGCTTTGCCAATGCCAACTTTCCTCATGCATAAATAGATATTCATCCAGAAAACAGCATTCTCAGTCGGGTGGGACAAATCCTCGTGTGCTTTTGTGGAAAATTTGCCCAGCAAGCTGGCATCAAAGACACTGTCTACAGCTGCCTCCATATACGGCCAGAAAACTACACAAAGGTTGTGAGCTGCATAAGCTCTGCTGTAGAAGTGCCTGGGTGAGAAAGCTGCTCCAGCCCTGATCCTATGGAGTAAACATGGCTGGTAGCCCTAGACGTGATTACAAGACCACCTTGAGCAAAACTAGCATAGGGCAAGGGCTCCAGTTGCTATTCTTGTGTCTTTTCCTGGCCCACCTACCAAGCCCTACCAAAGCCCACCCACTGAGAATCTCAGTAGTTCTCAGTTGCCCTTCCCCAGGGACCGACAGTTAATCCTCTCTTCTTGCTTCTTTACCAATAGGTCTCTCAGAAAGGGACCCAGAGCCACAGTCATTTCAAAGTGTAAATAATTATGTGGCTTTCTGCGCTCTCTCTCCCAGGTGATTACTCTAAACCAAGGAATAGTTTTCTACTTGTGGAGTTTCTGGCTTTGGTGAGATTGGTGAGAGGCAGCAGGACTAGGGCGAGCTTCCAGGTCCATCTGCAATTATACATCACAACCGCCTCATCGTGCAACTGCAAGACTGGCCTTGGCTATTTGTGTTGTTGGATTCAGTCAGGTGGAATGAACATTCTAAAGGGAATAAGGAAAGGCATGTTCTAGTCCTAGATATATATTTTAAAAAATAAATAAATAAATACATGAAGTTTGTCTGCTCCATTTGGCTAGATCATATTTTAATTTTTTAATAATAACAAGATTGGAATTTTAGAGCATTAAGAGGCAGGAGCCAATCACCAATTAAAAGATTTTCATACTTCTTATTCTCTTTCAAATACAATGCTCAAATAGTATGTAGATAGTAACCACTGCCAACCCCATTTTTAGCTCCTTATTGAGGAGGTTCCAGATCCCAAAGCTGTGGTCACTCCCTTAGAGACTGCAGTAGATCAGATCAGAGAAATTGAATGTGATCTTGCAATGAAGCTTCTGGAGGTCAATTCCAGTTTCCTTCTAACAAAGAGGGAGTATTCCAACCCATTTAATTTCTGTCCCTGGAGAAGAAAGACCTAATATTTAAATCTATTTACAGATTTTTTTTAATTTGCTTTTTTCTGGGAAAGGGACAAATTTCTTGCCAGTCTATTTCAGAATGTATACTTGTTAAAAAGATGATGGAAGAGGATTTCTAATCCAAAGAAACTTCTTCCAAGCAATTAGTAGGTTCTACTAATTTTTCCTCCATGAAGGCTTGGAAGTGTGCCAAGACACTGTCTACTTTGCTTAAGGCACAATATTTTACTTATCTCTGACATATATAAAGATAGTGTATATGTGATAAATATACAAATATTTAGTATCTTTAGTACCACTTATGTTTCTATAAGAAAATTGTGTTACATAGCTGTACTAATAAATCCTAGGTCTATGCCCACATATTTTCCCAGTACTATCTAAAGCAAACTGTCATTAACCTTGGGAAAATAATTAACCTCTCTGGGCCTCATTTTTTTCCCCTTTTTTTTACAAAAGTAGGAAATAGAATTAAGTGCCATTAAAAGATTCTTCTAACTCTAAGATTCTGATTGCATGATTCTAGTTTACCTACCAATCAGTCAGACAGGTTTAACTTCATGTCAGAGGAATTCTTCTTCCCCCAAACTATGGCTAAAACAGAGAATGAACTATTTTCTCCTATGAAAGAAGTCAGGAGGAGGACAATCCAGACATAGCATAAGCATCCATGATGCCATGGATCGTCTTTGTTCTTACTGTTCCACAAGAGTGGCACCCGCTCTCAACGTCACTGCCTGATCCAAAATGGTTGCTGACGCTCAAGTCACTTCATCTGCATACCAAGTAGCAGAAATGAATAAGAGATAAAAAAGAAGGTTCTTTACAAAGGTTTCCCAGAAGCTGCCAAAGACATCTCTGCTTACAACTTACAGACCAGAACTTAAACACACTGAACACCTCTCTGCAAGGGAGGTTGAGGAATAGAGAATTTATTCAGGTGACCATGCATTCAGCTAAGCACACAGGGTTCTGTTGCTAAGGAAGAGGATCATATTAGGATAGACAATGAGTAATCTCTGCCGCATATACCATGAAGCCATACTCTGCAATTTCACTTATCTTTGCACCCTTGACCCTCAGCTCAAACCCTTTTAATTTCCTGAACCCAAGCATTCAAGAGCATCAATGTCTACCATCTGCCCACTTTTAGAAGTCATTTTCCAACTACCAGTATACAATTTAACAGAACAGAAATTCATGCTTAGAATTTAATCAAGAAAATTTCATTTTCATTTAGAAAGTAGAAGGTCACAAAAGAGTGTTGTTGCCATTCTAACAAAAAGAACAGGACAGTGACTTACAAAACTGCAGTTTTGTGGAGGCCATTAAAAATCTGGGGTTTCAAAGAAATCCAGAAGAACCAAAGTCCAGAAAATAGTGAGCTCCTGATAGAAGAGAAGATACCCATGGCTGCTTTCATCTTTGGTGGAGGAGTGAAATGGGGAGGAAGCTGCCGTTGATTGGGATAAGAAGAACCATCTGAACCCACTTCCAAGTTGTTAAAGGCTAAGTGAGCGCTATCATGACTGCTTAGCATCTCCAGGAGCCCCAGCCACAAATCTGCAGCCACCTGCCAAGTCTCTCCCAGGGACCTTCACTGGGTGCTTACATGGAAATCTGGAGACAGAGTGGAGAGCTGGGAGACTCTCTCCCTGAGCTGCAGCTGTTTGCTAAAGGCTGGGGGCAAAGCAGGAGAACTGACAGAATTCCTCCAATGCCCTCCAGTCCCTGAGTACTTATGGCTGGAGTGGTGGGGGAGGGGGCAAGAGACTGAGAGAAATTGCTCACAGGCACTCTGGGTTTCACTGAGTGCACTACCACAGGCGGAGGCAGGGCAGCAGAGTGGGGCACAGAGAGCCAGGGGCAGGGCTGAAGAGCAAGGAGAACTCCCCAGTGACCAGCAAGCTAGCAGCCAGGCCGCGAAGCAAAGTGAGCTCTCCTGTGGTTCAGAAAGCTGGTAGCTGCACTACAAAACACAAAGACATCTCCAGAAATTCCCTCTACTCAAATCCCAAACACTATTGGGAGGATAATCCTGATGCTGCCCACAAATCATTTGAATCCAGTGGTGAACTAAATCTAACTGAAACAGCAGCAAAGCCCTGATACCATCAGCTAACGGTGGTCTGCTGGAGCCATCAGGTAAAAGCTTGAAAGAGCTGATTGTCAAATGCTCACCAATTTTGTGAGTCAGTGTTAAATATATCCACTATTAAATTACATACACTTAAATAAATGAATTACATTTTAAAATGTAATACTTTAAACTCATCACTTCCTAATGATTTTACTATATTTTGTGATTATATATATTCTTGAAGTTATTTACATCTACTGCATTTGTATGTTAGAAATATTACTTAGTAACATATTACTATGCTTCTCCCAACTCTGTGTTCTATGACATCATGTTGATAGTTTGAAAGTGGCAAGGGTAGAAATCAGCAAATGCTGTAAGCTAAGGCTTCTTGTCTTTCCAAAGATCCAGGTGTTAAACATCAACTAGCATGCCACTGATAAATTAGATTGACTCAGCCCTCTACACTAGCAGCCTAACACACAAAGAAGCATCACCGTTTGTTTTTTTTTAGGATAAATAGCATTTATTGCAGCTGCTACTGTTCTTTTATATACAATATCCACCGTGCATTTTTTAAAATTACAAGGTATGTGAAAAAGCAACAAAACGTAATCTATCAAGAGAGAATATAGTATACGGAAGCAGACGCGGATATGGTTCACATGTTGAAAATATAAGAGAGAAAATTTAAAAGAGCCAAGATAAATATGTTAAAGGATCTAGTGTAGAAGGTAGACAAAAATGGGCTATTTCAGCAGAGATTAAAATTATTATATATATATATAAATTTAACACACTGTATATAAAAAAACAAAATGGAAACATGAAAAGTGAAAAATGAAATATCAGAGATGAAGAATATATTTGATAGGCTTATCAGAAGACTGACCAAAGCAGAGGAAAGAATCAGTTAAGCTAAAGATAGGTCAATATAAGTTGTCTAAACTGAAATACATAGAGAAAAAAGAATGAGGGGGAATAAAGAAGAAAAGAACACCATAGAACTGTGGGACAATATTAGATCATTATCAAACATAATTGCAGTTCCAGACAGAGTAGAGAGAATGAAGCAAAAGAAATACATTAATGTAATGATCAGAATCTTCCAAAATTAATAACAAAACCAACCATGGATCCGAAAAGCTTAGCTAATTCTAAACAAGCTGAATACAAAAAAAAATACCTAGACACATTATAGTTAAACTACTAAAAGCCAAAGATACAGAGAAAAATCTTAAAAGCAGCCAAGGTGGTAAGTGAGGAAGGAAACATTACATATAATAGAACTCTGAGAATGATATCTGACTTTATACACACACACACACACACACACATTAAGTGTATATATATAAAGTATACTATATACATAAAGTCAGATATCATAGAGTTCTCTTGTATGAGAGTTCTTCTGGTGCATATATATATATATATAGGCTCCTCTGCTGTGTTTAGTCAATGTTTTAGGCACAACACCAATCACTTTTGGCCCAGTTCACTCTGTTCATGTTAGAATATATACATGTGGCAGAAGACAATAAAATTACATTTTTAAAGTGCTGAAAGAGGGAGAGAAAAACCTGTCACCCAGAATTCTATTTCAGTGAAAATGTTCTTCAAATATGCATGTGAAATAAACACATTTTCACATAGACCAAAAAAAAAAGTCTATAGCAGACTAAGAACTGGGTAACTCTAGAGCCAATGTTTTGGGACAAGAACGGAACTGAGCTCCTAATGATTGCACTTGTAGACCATAAACCTTTATTTTTACACTCTTGTCCCCTCCCCAACTCCCAGCAAGATGTCCTCAGGAAAAGAGCAGGAATATGGTAGTGACATAAGCTCCTCTGCTGTGTTTGGTCAGTGTTTTAGGCACAACAACAATCACTTTTAGCCTCAATCCACTCTGTTCATGTTAGAATTAAATAAGTGTGACATATTGGCATGAAACTTCATGACCATTTAACAAGCACAAATGCCCAAGGAACCAAACAAGAGCTAGGAAGAGCTCCCCGTGGGACTACATGGAAATAAACTTATATTCATACCCTTCTTGGGCAGAAGTAACTTCCCTGAAGTCTCATCCCTCCAGGTCAATAAACTCTATTCCCTGCTTTGAAAATAATAAATAGTTTTTTAACCCGGGACTTCAAAAACAAAACACCAGGAAGCTAGGACCTCTTCCCTATGATATTTCAAGAATCCTGCCTTTCCAGGAAATTATATTTACTGAGTTCCTATTAAATGGTAAGTAATTTCACACATTTTACCTCATTTAACCTTTACAACAGATCTTCGAAGTCAAAATTCAAATCCAATTTTGTCTGGTTCTAAAGTCTGCGTCCTAGGTTCGTAAGTCTCCTTATTGCCAAATCCAAACTCCCTTTCTCTCCTTTCATTTTACCAGGCCTTTCAATAAGCACTTAACAGTTAACTTGCCTGCATTCTTGAAACACTTTCTTCTTTTCGCTTCTGTGCCATCACTCTTTCCTGCTTTTCTTCCTACTTCATTTGCTTCCCTCGATCTTTTTTCCAGGCTCCACTTCTTATCTAACAGCTCAGCAGTTGATCCTGGACCTCTTTCTTTATTTTATGTACATACTCCATCTAGGAGTATGTAGATAACTTAAACCTGGGCCTCTTTCTCTATTTGATCTAAATTCTCCATCTAGGCAAGCCCTCCCAATGCCATGGCTTTAAATACCACATCTATATTGAAGACTTTAGTTATCGCTCCTGGAAATCCACACTCATACAATCAACTCTTTGTCATTTCTGTTTGTATTTCTGATAGAAATGTTTGCTTTTTCATTATCAAAACAGAACTTTTCTATTCCCCAGAAATTCTTTAGTCATCTTCAGAATAAATAGCATCTCCGCTCACCCAATTACTCAAGCCAAAAATCTAGAGGTTATCTTCGGTCCCTTTATTTCTTTATCCCCCTCAATCAATGCAATAGCAAATCTAGTTAACTTGTCTTCAAATGAATCCCAACAGCCATTCTCCTCTTTACTTCTACTACCCTAATCTGAGCTGCCATCATCTATTGCCTAGACCATGGCTATACTTTCTAACTGATCTCCCCGATTCTGATCTTACTAAAATCGATTTTCTGCAGAATAGCCAGTGAACTCTTTGAAACTTAAATCCAATCAACCTACTCTCCTACTTAAAAATCATCTAATGCTTCCATCCCACTTAGAATAAAATCCAAACTTCCCACCCTAGCTTATAACCACCCACATGATTGGACACCTGTCTTCTTCTCTGACCTCATTCTGCCCCTACTTCACTCACCACTGCCCATACACACTGGTTTCTGTACTTCACACTGACCACACCGGCTTCTACCTGAATGCCTTTGCTTGTGCTAGTCACTCTCCTGAAGTGTTCCTCCCTATGAGTGTTCCATGGATGGCTTCTTTTTGTCATTTAGGCTCAGTAGATACACTGTTACTTCTGCAGAGAGGGCTTTCTTGACCATCAATCTAGAGTAGTCACCAAGATAAATATCATCACATCATTGTATTTTAATTATATGCATGGTATGTATCCTTGTCTATTTTCTCTGTTTATTTATTTGTTTAGGTCTAATCAAGCTTGTCCAACTCACAACCCTCTAGCCACATGTGGCCCAGGATGGATTTGAATGTGACCCAATACAAATTTGTAAGCTTTCTTAAAACACTGTGAGATGTTTTTGGCGATTTTTTTTTTTAGTTCATCAGCTATTGGTAGTATTGGTGTATTTTATGTGTGGCCTACGATAATTCTTCTTCCAATGTGGCCCAGGGAAGCCAAAAGACTGGACACCACTGGTCTAAGTCTTCTATTAGAATGTAAAATCCAAAACGTTTCCTGTCTTGTTCGCGATTGTATATGTAGTGACTAGAACAGTGCCCAGCACACAGTAGACTCTCAACAAATGTCTACTGAACGGATAGATCAATGAATGACCAAGGAGACAAAGCAAAGATGTTTATCATAAAGGAAGAGAAAACTACCAGGAATCATTCACTGGGAAGAAATCCTGGTGAGCTACCATGTCTTGATACTTCCATACCAGAGCCACTTTATTTTAGGGTGGGGCCCCAGTCCAAGGGTACTCAGAAACCTCCTTCTCATCTTCAAAGGCAGGTCAAGATTTCTTCTTCTCTATATACATTTCTTTTTAATTTTATACTGTTATAACATTAAAGACATTTTGAAAACATAAAAAGGCAATCTATGATACCACCATGATAACAAAGCCATTTTCACATATTCACCTTTCCTTTCTTATTCATAAGCAGACAGTTTATACACAATTGCAACCAAAGTATATATGCCATTTTACTGGCTTAATTTTTACACTTGCTATTATAAACATTTTCTATGCTACTGCAGATCTGAATATTTTTGTAATATTAATAACAGCTAGCATTTATTGAGAGTTTGCTACATGCCTGGCATTGTTGTCAGCACTGGTATTGTCTTGTTTTCTCTGCACAGTAACTTTTTACAGTGAGTCCTATTATTGTTTCCATTTTGTTCTATTTTCTCTTCTGGACAAGGCACTTGCACCTGCACACTAAATGTATGAACAACAAAGTTGACTGTTGATATTGACTGACACATTACTCATATACCTGTCAATAATAGAATGTGTGGATAAAATATGATGCATCTAGTCTATGTACACTATACTGCTATTAAAAATACTTATGTAAGGCCAGGCACGGTGGCTCATGCCTGTAATCCCAGGACTTTGGAAGGCCAAGACAGGCGGGTCACCTGAGGTTGGGAGTTCAAGACCAGCCTGACCAACATGGAGAAACCCCATCTCTAATAAAAATACAAAAATTAGCCAGGCATGGTAGTTCATACCTGTAATCCCAGCTACTCGGGAGGCTGAGGCAGGAGAATCGCTTGCGAGAGGCGGAGGTTGTGGTGAGCCGAGATGGCACCATTGCACTCCAGCCTGGGCAACAACAGTGAAAGTCCATCTCAAAATATAATAATAATTACGTAAAACTATACAAGAAGATATGGAAAAAATATTAAGGGAAAAGAGAATCAAAAAAATATGCTTATTATGATCTTATTAATGCTTATTTTAATAAATCATGCATAGCTACGTTAAAGAAGGCCACATATTATTTTATTCTATTTCTGTGAAATGTCTGGCCCACAAATCCCTAGTGACAGAAAGTAGATTAATGGTTGCCAGAGGCTGGGGAGAGGGGGAAATGGAGAGTGACTGCTCACAGGCATGAGTTTTCTTTGAGGGTGATAAAGATGTCTGAAAATTAGACAGTAGTTATGGTTGGTTGCTCAACTTTGTGGATATACTAAAACCCATTCAGTTGTACACTTTAAAATGATGAATTTTATGGTATGTGAGTTATATTTCAATAAATGACATGTTTTTAAAATAACTGAAGAAAAAAGACTTATAATACATATAAGTATGTATTTAAGTAAAGAAAGGGGATAAAAGGATACACAGAAAATTGTTAATAGTGGTAGGAGAAAGATGAGGTGGAAATATGAAAGACAATAAAGAGAGTTTCTTTCTGCCAAGTTCTGTGTTATCTGAATCATATGATTTGAATAATTTATAATTACAATTTTATTTCTTGTATTATTTAATATAATAAATTAGATAAAAATAATTATAACAAAACTTTAAACATTCAAATCAAGTAAGTAAAATAATAAAATTTTTAAAATTCAAATCCAGTAAGTAAAATGGGCCCTATTATTTCATTTTTGTTAGTCAGCTTACCAAAGTACTAAGATCAATACTATCAACAGATGTAATATAAATGAGTGGATTGCAGGACAGAGTTTCTCCTCCTTAGTACATTTGTCCTTCAGGGGCTGAGTATTTTCTTCTCCACAGTACAAAGAATGACTTTTCTGGATTCATAATGGGTTTTGACATTATACTACATTAAAAATATATATAGCTACTGTCAACTCTTAAATAATTACCCTGGACAGTGAAGGGAAGGATAATTGAGGTTCATGGAAAGCAAAGAACAAATCTGACACTGCTATATTTTCTTATTTTTATTTCACCCAAGAATGCAAAATAAAATGCTCAAAATGCAACAGTGAGAAAGTAGAAGCATTATCTGTAGATTATATATGATCATCTACTTAGGAAAAACAACAGAATCTAGAGACAAGCTATTAGAAAAAATAAGAGCTTAGCAATGTTGCTGATAGATGAATAACCTACAAAAATCAATAGTATTCCTCAACACCAGCAATAACCAATTTGAAAACACAATAAAAAATAAAATAAGCAACAAAACTATGAAATATCTAGAAATTAACCTAAGCGACAAAACTCAATGCCTCTACAGAAAACAATTCTAAAACCTAATAAAGAATGTAAAAGATGATTAGAATAAATGGAAAGAGCTTCCATAATTTTTTAAAGATGTAAATTTTCCCATCACTAATGTATAAATTTCCAGTCAAATATCAACTCGAATGCCTTTGAGAAATTTACCATATTTGCTCCAAAATTTACATGGAAGAATAAAGACCCATGCTTAGCTAAGTAAACCATAAAACAAAAAACTAAAAAGCAAGCTTCCAGATATTAAGATATTTTTATTAAGCCATAAAAATTAACAAGCAGAAGAATGGAACAGAATAAATAGCCTAGAAAAACACTAGTGTGTTTGAATACATGACATATGACAAAATGCAAATAATTAAGAAAAGATTTGATTAAGAGAAGGTATTGTAAAAAATGTTTATTACATGGAGGAAATAGGACTAGGTTTCTCCATAATATTATATGAAAAGGGGCACTCTTGGTAAATGTAAGATGTGAAGGTAACAGGTAGAATTATACGGTTTACTGAAGAAAATGTCTTAGACTTTATAAGTAAATGAAATAAAATAAAAGCATGCATACATTATATGGGAAAAAGAAGGTGATTTATTTGATTGCATCAAATTTAAAGAGTTCTGCTTTCTGAGTATCCTGAGGATAATGATGGCCATCCAAATCTCAATCACTCTACAACATTTCCAAACTTCGAAAATTAACGAGAAGAACAAATAAAACCACAGGAAACCCATTCCTTCAAGATAACTGGAAGATAGAGAATACTGGCTCCCACTGCAAACATTTGTGGCGAATGCGGGAAGTCCAGGAAAACTGTGGGTAGAGAAAAAGGGGAGTATTATGCCTAAGTTTAAATTAAAATCACTCTGAGAAAGAGAAGGCCTACATTAGTCATGAAAAAATTTAACAAGAAGACTGCAGGCTTTAAGATGTGCAGGACTCAAGGTGGCAGTCTCAGAAGGGCATGACAATTTAGGGAAAAAGACAGCATAAAGAAAAACACTTTGGAGTCTTGGTGGTGAAGAGAAGCATATAAATGAAACAGAATCCTACAAAACAAAAGGGAGTAAAAAAATTGGGAGATAAATGGCAACTTTCCCTTTATGAGAGAGAGAGAGGGAATACATACATATGTGCATGCATACATATATTCATACTTAATGACAGATTGATAGCCATTGAAGAAACTCCACTTCATTACACAGACAGAAGAGGGATCTCTTGAGTTAAATGCTTATAATCTCCCAGGATTGCCAATCTGATCCACAAAAAAAAAGACTGAAAAAGAATCTACATCTATACAAACTTACTGGAAAGATAAAATGCAAACTTAAAATTGAAATGTTCAAATGATAAAATTCCTACCCCTCCACCCCACAAAACAACTACAAAGCAAAAGAAACTATAGTGCAACACTCCAGATTAAATCCAGTATCTTCAAGCAAGCATGTAGGAATATGAAAAACACCTTAAATCAGATAATCAAAATCTAAGAAACAGAAATAAACATAAAATAGAAAGAAATTCAGAGTTGATTGAAAAAAAATCATCTCAGAAAAATGAAAAATTAAATTACAAATTGCCCAAGTAAAATTGGTATGCAAATGAACATGTAATAAGAGGAAATAAAGAAAAGCAGAAAAACAAGACAATAAAAATAAGATTAAAACATTAACAGGGAAACTGGACCCCTTCCTGACACCTTACACTAAAATTAACTCCAGATGGATTAGACTTAAGCATAAGACCTAACACCATAAAAACCCTAGAAGAAAACCTAGGAAAAACCATTCAGGACATAGGCATAGGCAAGGACTTCATGACTAAAACACCAAAAGCATTGGCAACAAAAGCCAAAATTGACAAATAGGATTTAATTAAACTCTAGAGCTTCTGTACAGCAAAAGAAACAATCATTAGAGTGAACCAGCAACCAATAGAATGGGATAAAATTTTTGCAATCTACCCATCTGACAAATGGCTAATATCCAGAATCTACAAAGAACTAAAACACATTTACAAGAAAAAACAAACAACTCCATCAAAAAGTGGGCAAAGGACATGAACAGACACTATTCAAAAGAAGACATACATGAGGCCAACAAACATATGAACAAATGCTCATCATCACTGGTCATTAGAGAAATGCAAACCAAAACCATATTGAGATATCATCTCACGCCAGTTAGAATGGTGATCATTAAAAAATCTGGAGACAACAGATGCTGGAGAGGTTGTGGAGAAATAGGAACATTTTTATACTGTTGGTGGGAGTGTAAATTAGTTCAACCATTATGGAAGACAGTGTGGTGATTCCTCAAGGATCTAGAAATAGAAATTCCATTTGACCCAGCAATCCCATTACTGGGTATATACCCAAGGATTATAAATCGTTCTATTATAAGGGCACATACACATGAATGTTCATTGCAGCACTGTTTACAATAGCAAAGACCTGGAACCAACCCAAATGCCCATCGATAATAGACTAGACAAGGAAAATGTGGCACATATACACCACGGAATGCTATGCAGCCATAAAAAACTATGAGTTCGTGTCCTTTGTAGGGATGTGGATGAATCTGGAAACCATCATTTTCAGCAAACTGACACAAGAGCAGAAAATCAAACACCACATATTCTTACTCATAGGCAGGTGTTGAACAATGAGAACACATGGACACAGGGAGGGGAGTATCACACACTGTGGTCTGTTGGAGGACAATAGGGGAGGGACAGCAGGAGGAAGGGAGGTTGGGGAGGGATAACATGGGAGAAATGCCAGATATAGGTGACAGGAGGATGTGGCAGCAAACCACATTGCCATGTATGTACCTATCCAACAATCCTACATGTTCTGCACATGTACCCCAGAACCTAAAGTGTAATAAAATATATATATATATAAATCTGTAATTCAAGGGGACCTCTTTTTTCAGCTTTAGAGCTTCACCTCCCTCTGTCTCTGTATAGGGAAGTCTGTTCCTTTTGCCTCTCCTTCCTTCTTGCCTATTAAACTCTCTGCTTCTTAAAACCAAAAAAAAAAAAGAAAAAGAAAAATCTGTAATTCAAAATAGAGATGCATTTAAGAATATCTATGCACGAAATAACAGACTAGCCATCTGCATAAAGCAGAAACTATAGGAAAAACAAGTAGAAATATACAGAAGCACACTAATAATAGACTTTAGTATCCTACTCCAGGTCAAATAGACAAAAAATAATTACTAAACAACATTCTCAATAAGACAGATCTTATAGAAATGTGTCAAACATTAAACCTGACAATAGAAAATACATTTTCCTCTTAAGCATACATGGAGCATTTACAAAATTGATCAAATATTAGGTAAAAAAAAATATTGGTAAGCCCCAGGGAGAAGAAATATTACCAACAACACTCTCAGATTATAATACAATAAAATAAGGCATATGATATTTCAAACTTTAAAAACTGAAAATAATTTGATTTTTTTTTTTTTTTTGAGACAGAGTCTCTGTCTCCCAGGCTGGAGTGCAGTGGCACAATCTCAGCTCACTGCAACCTCCACCTCCCAGTTTATAGTGATTCTCCTGCCTCAGTCTCCAGAGTAGCTGGGATTACAGGCATGCACCACCACATCCGGCTAATTTTTGTAGTTTTAGTAGAAACCAATATCAAATTAATCATTTGTTTTTTTTGAGATGGAGTCTCACTCTGTCACCCAGGCTGGAGTACAGTGGCACAATCTCAGCTCACTGCAGCCTCCGCCTCCCAGGTTCAGGCAATTCTCCTGTCTCAGCCTCCTAAGTAGTTAGGACTATAGGCAGGGCACTACCATGCCCAGCTAATTTTTGTATTTTTAGTAGACAGGCATTTCACCATGTTGGCCAAGCTGATCTCGAACTTCTATTCTAAGCTGATCTGCCTGCCTCAGCCTCCCAAAATGCTGGGATTATAGGTGTGAGCCACCACGCCCGGCCCCAAATTATTCATTTATTTTTAAAAATACAGTTTACCAAAATTGATTCAAGTAGAGTTTAGAAAGCTTAAACCAATTTTTGTAGAAAAAAAAATGTATCAAGGCTATACCCCACAAAAGCACCAGGAACAGAAGGTTTCACAAGGAAATTTGACCAAACTATCAATAACCAGATAGACCCAATGTTACAAAAATTGTTTCAAAACCTAGAAAATGAAGGAAAACTTTCAAAAATCATTTTATGAAGCAAGCATAATATTGAGACCTAAATTTGATTGTTAAAAAAATGTAAATAAAATTACAGACTATCATAGCTTGCTTATAAATACTAGTGTAAAAACTGTAAATAGTTATTAGCAAATAGAATTCATCACCATACTGTGGAAAATAATACATAATGATCCAAGCAGAGTTTATTCCAGGAATGCGAGGTGTCATAAGTATAAGAAATTCATGAATATAAAATAGGTGCAGAAACACATCAGGATTCTGAAGCCAGTTTTGTTTTATACAAAAACACTATAGTTATGTCCAAGACTTGTATCAAATATTCTACTGGGTACCCAGACCAGGACTACTCAATGTAGAGAGGTCTATATACAAAGGAGTGAATACATAGAGATGGGGGTTATTGAGACCATTTTGAAATGTTTGCAAAGTGTGTCACATATAAAAAGCTATTTTATTTAATATATTTTAAAACTTAAAGAGGAAAGTAATTGAGCCTTAATAGAACAATGAATTAAAGGCACAAGCCAAAAATTCATTAAAAAGGTACACAATGGTCTTTAATCATATGAAACTCTTTCAGTTTTACTAATAATAAGAGAAATGCAAATAAAATTACACTGAAATACCATTTCTCTTCTATCACATTGGCAAAAAGTTTAAAAGCTTGGCAATACATTCTGTTGGCAATGCTTGTAAGGCACTCTCATTCATTGCTGGTGGGAATGTAAATGATACAACTCTTATGTTGGGGGAACTTGGCAATCTCTAACAAATTGTATGTACATTTGTCTTACAACTCAGCAATCTCAAATCTAGAAACATACCCTGACTATATACCTCCAACATTAAGAAAAGACATTTGCATTAGGTTATTCATAGCAGCCTCATTTATAAATGCAAAATATTGGAAGTGACCTAAATTTCTACATATAAAAGATTGATAAAATAAATTCTAATGCATACACACAGTGGAATGCTATGCATTTGTAATAGAGAATAAAGGATAGCTCTATAAGGAAATAGGAAGTGAGTTCAGCATATATTGATAAGTGACAAATGCAACATGCAAATATACATATATTTCTAACATGTCTATGTGAAAGTAATTAATTACAAAGGGAAAAATGGTTATGGCAAACTCATTTTAACAAAGTGACCTAAGTTAACACCTTCAGTAATGGTATAAACTGGGATTATGGTCCCCTTGATATGATGCTCTGAGACCACAATATCATCTTTATAATATTTTTGCAAAAAAAATTATGATCATAAAAAAAAACAGACAAATCCAAGTTTAGAAGTCATCTACAAAATAAAACGTTAAGGGCATGAAAAATAAAGAACACTGAGGAGCTAAGATAACAAAAGGAAACAAAAGAGACAAGTAAAATCCTGAATTGAAGGGAGAAATGGCTATAATATCAAGATGACTCTCAAAAGTTGAACATAGATAATGGATTAGATAATAAAACTGAATCAATATTAAACATCCTGATTCCATACTTGTACTTTCATTATTCCTTGTTCATGTCTTTAGGGAAAACACTGAAATAACTAGAAGTAAATATATACATATATTTTATATAAATATATATATTTTATGGCATTCATATATATATGAATGCCTGTAACTTACTTGCAAACAGTTCTTTAAAAGTATAAAAAGTGAATGTGTGTGTGTGTATATATATATATATACATTACATATATGTGTGACAGCCTCTTGCTTTGTCACTCGGGCTGGAGTGAAGTGGCATAATCATGATTCTCTGTAGCCTCGACCTTCAGGCTCAAGCAATCCTCCCACCTCAGCCTCCAGAGTAGCTGAGACCACAGATGCACACCATGATGCCCGGCTAATTTTTTTTATTTTTTGTAGAAATGAGGTCTCTCTATGTTGCTTAGGCTGGTTCTTATACTCCTGGGCCAAAACGATCCTCCCACATCAGCCTCCCAAAGTGCTATGATTATAGGTGTGAACCACCACTCCTAACCAACAAATACTTTTTAAATGTGGATTTCTGTTTGACAATAATATGAACAAAGTAAGGTACTTGAAATTTCTAAAATTCCTAAGTTGTTGACTGTATGTGAAAGGAATTCAAAGCAACAAGTAAAGAGCAATACCAATAGAATAAATAAAAGACAAAACCAATATACAGAGGATGAAACTCCAAAAGTTATCAGACATAATAAGGCACTCAGAATCATTGGTAATTTGAGAAATTCACATTTAAAAAACAATGAGACAGCCCTTCACCTCTAACTCACAAACATTAGAAGTCTGAATAAATCTTAGGGTTGGTAGAAATGCAGGGATGTAAACCTTTAAACATTGCTAACAGGTATATATGGGAATAGAAACCATTAGTCATTCCAGATAACAAATGAACACCACTTCACTACTTCATTAAGTTAAATATATGTCTGCCGTTAAAAAAAAAAGTCCCTGGATATGTTTAAAATGGCAAGAAAGACTTTATTCAAGACGATTGCAACAGCAGAGAGAGACTGACCTCAACTCTACTGAAACAAAAGGCAGTAAGATTCTTTGTTTTGTTTTTTTTAGAGAGAAAAGGAGAAAGAAACATCAAAAGAAAGAATGAAAGAGAAAGAAAGAGGAAGAGATTTTAGAAAAAGAGAGAAAAGGCGAAAGAAAGAAACAGCAAAAGAAAGAAAAAAGGATGAAAGAAAGAAAGAGGAAGAGAAAGAGGGAGAGAGAATGAGATTCTTGTTTTATTGCCCAGGCTAGAATACAGTCTAAAAATGGGTATTAAAAACCTCTTTTATGCCAATAATTGTGTTTAACAATG